>OZ026564.1:637610-690110 GCA_964020155.1 Chondrilla cf. caribensis | reverse complement strand
ACTGGAGCAGTGGTGATAGGTAGCTGGGGCCGAGATTGTTGCAGGCCTTGAATACCTGGGTGGAAATATGAGCGTTGCGGCGGGCTTGCAGTGAAGGCCAACTCAGTTGGTCTCGTATCCATGTGGCAGAGGTGGATTTCTGCTTCTTCAATATTACACGACCGGCATAGTTCTGGAGTCGCTCCAGACATAATGCTTGCTCCCGTGTACAACTATATAGTATGGTATACGAACGTTTACGAATAGACCTGGCATAATATCCGGAAAAATAACTTTATTTACAAAATGGCGCGTGACTTTGAACTCATCAGAATCGAAATAGTCGACAACTTGTGAAACAGGACCACGCGCGACGCCATGCAGACTGCCGCAGTGTTGAGGGACTTTCCAGGGTTTTTCGAGAAGTTCGTGTCCTTCTCGCCCCAGCAGCAGTATGACGTCGTGTGGACACTTCTGGAGAAGACAAATGTAAGGATAAACTCACTTTTATTTAATCCTATACTAAGATGATCTAAACAATGCAATACTATGCATGTTGGAAGGTGTTATACAGAAGACGTTCAGGATGACTGAACGACATTGACACGGATTGAGATATTGAATCAATTATATAGAAATAGCAGTAGCATGAACTTGTATCACTAGGCGGTCGGTGTTGAGGAGTTCAGACGTTTCGACGATCCCCACTTCTAATCTTCTCTTTCTCGACTCTACTTCCGCTCACGATTAGGTACTCCAGCTGCGGAAGGTGTACGAGAGGCTGGGACTCCTTTTAGCATTCGACATTGTCGGCAGCCTTCCGGACGAGTTGAGTGAGAGGATTTTCAGTCACTTGGACGACCTGTCTCTCTGTTATGCTAGTCAATGTAGTAGGACGTGGAGGAGAATGACCAATAAGGACTCGTTGTGGTGAGCTGTGTGTGTGTGTGTGTGTGTGTGTGTGTGTGTGTGTGTGTGTGTGTGTGTGTGCGTGTGTGCGTGTACGTGCATGCATGTGGGGTGTGCGTGCGCATGCACGTGTGTGTGGGTGCATGCGTGCGCATGCATGTGTATGTGCGTGCACATGTGTGTATTATGTACTTGAAGACACAATAATGTGTATGTGATTGCTAGTGGTACGAAAACTACATACACACATATAATAATATGTAATATTGTGTAATTCTTATGTATCGCCCTTGTCTAAATTACTACCTTCCAATTTGGATGTTCCCTTAAACGTACGTACTTATGTACTTGTAGAAATTCTTCAACCTGCTGGATTGATTTGGATGTGTTTCATCTTTGGACAGATAATGCATGTCACAATTTTTCATCAAACAATTATTCAATTGTACAACGTTACACCCACTTGGGCTTCTTCAGGTACATAGGTAAAAAAAAATGTGACATGCATTATCTGAATTTGTGCTACTTATCAGAGGTACTTGCTATCAGTACTGGTTGACATAGATCATGTGAGCTACGTACATAGGGACAGGTGAAGTGTACGTATATATGTACTTACTAACTGAGAGTGTGTAGGAAAATGTACGTAAGTACAGTGAATTCGTGTTAATCCCCAAACCTTTTAATCCACCACAATTTCCCATTACCAATGTAATGTACGTACAAGTACCAATGAATGTCCAGTTAATTCGTCAAACTCGTTAATCCAGCATATTCTTTGAAAATGAATTGCAGTGGATTAACAAGTATTCACTGTACTAACCAGATATACTATGTGTAGGGGTATGAAGATCTACGTGCATACGTACTCAGTAAACAAATTACACTGTGTAATAAATTGTGACTACAGGCGTAGACTGTGCATCAAGAAGAGATATGACAGGTTTGAGGGCCTCCCTGTGTTGTCGGAGGGCAATGAGCCGAAGAACAGGCCAATGTCACCCTCTCACGGTGGACAGAAGCGGATTCCTCGTTATCCGCTCTCAAAGGACTTCTGTCACTGGAGAACAGTCTACATGAATGCCCTTCGTCTGGACTTCAACTGGAGATGTGGCGTCTACGACATCACTCTACTCAGAGGACACAAGAAGCCTGTCACCACTATGGCTTGTGATGGTTGGTTACTGTTGTTGTTATTGTTGTCGTTGACTATTTTTGTCTCTGCAAAAACGTATACTTTCCATTTCTATTATGTTTGTTGTTGCGGTAATTTGTGTCTTTCTGTATACGAACATCTTGATCTTTCATTTCTATTGTTTTTGTTGTTGTTGTTGTTGAATATCATTATTTTCTACAAACATCTCTACTTTTTGTATGCACCTTTTGCTGCTGTTAAATATGATTGCTGTTCCCCAACTCACTCTTCTCCCGACCTATGCTTGTGTCCCTCGCAATGTTCAGGTGAGTTGCTGGTTTCGGGATCGAATGACAACACAGCTCGTGTGTGGGACCTGTCTACTGAGAAGTGTGTTCATGTGTTGGAGAACCATTCTGATGCTGTTACATGTGTGGCCATTAAGGTGTGTGTGTGTGTGTGTGTGTGTGTGTGTGTGTGTGTGTGTGTGTGTGTGCGTGCGTGCGTGTGTGTGTGTGTGTCTGTGTGTATGTACGTACGTACATTATATGCGTACAATGCGTACAATACACACACACACATACATGTGTATGTATACTACATGCGTACTTTATTGGTGATAATTGTTTATTGTTCTTATCAATCTTGACAGGATGGCCTGATTGTGACAGCCTCTGCGGACACAATGATACGAGTCTACCAAGCTTCAACGGGGACATTCGTGAGGTGGATTCTGCCACTTGGTAGCCACCACACCTAACGTGGATCTAATATGTTTCTTGTCATCTTAGACACCTCAAGGGACACACGAGAGCTATAGAGTGTATGGCGTTTGATGGGCGGGTTCTTGTGACCAGTGGCTGCGACCTGTAAGTCAGTATGCGTGTGCGTACGTATATGTATGAATTTTCTTACACGATCAATTTTATTTGGTAAAAGTAAGGTTTTAGTCATAAATTGCCCAGTTCACAAAATATGGCATTGGTGGGAAATAGTATGTACGTAAATACGTACCTATGTTTGCGGATTGCTGTGAAATGGAGGAAAGGTTTCATCAACACAGTATGCATATGTATGTAATTTTGATGTTAGACAATGTAGCCAAATTATCGAAAATCAATGATAATTATAATATATTATTCCATGAGTCGGCAGAGAATTACGTACATACGTACATATGCGTATACACACACATACGTACGTACACACACACAACACACATGGTTTGCTGTATTGAATGTAGAACTGTTCGTGTGTGGAATGTACGACAAGGAATGATGATGTTCAACCTCACTGGACACTCAGAGGAGCCCAAATGCATCACAATGCACCAGGGACTGGCAGCCACCGGATCATGGGATGACACACTGAGGGTGTGGAACATCTATGTGGGGATGTGCAAGTACACACTAGTGGGGCACTCTGATGGTGTGTGTGTGTGCGTGTGTGTGTGTGTGTGTGTATGTGTGTGTGTGTGTGTGCGTACATACGTATATTATATGTAGGGTATTTCTGTATGTACGTACATATGTTGCTGTCTATAATACTGATGATATTCACCTAAGGTGTAATGTTATACTGGCAGTTGTCAGTTCCTTCTTTCTCTGGTATTTTAGGTGTATTTTGTTGTGTTTTTCACAATGGTCAACTGTACAGTGGGGGAGGGGATGGGCGTGTCAAGGTGTGTGGGATATGAATTCTGGACAGGAAGGATGTCACTGGACGGAGAGAATGAGGAAGTTGTATGTGAACCGCAATACCGTACCTTGCACACACACACACACACACACACCACACACACACACACACACACACACACACACACACACAACATACAAACACATACACACACACACACACACACACACACACAACACACACACACACACACACACACACACACACACACACACACACACACACACACATAGCAGTGTGGACCTGCTCCCTGTTTCCTGCTCACAGTACTGTATAGAGGTTGACAAGAGGTTCATTGTTAGTGGGTCAGGTTACAGCAACATCCGAGTATGGAGCCATCATGGTATGTTCACATGTATGTACGTATGTAGGTTCATGTTACATATAGTGTACTTGTTTGCTTCAGTGATTGATGTTGTCTTTGTCAACTCTCCCAGGTGAGCAGCTGCATGTCCTCAAGGGTCACATGGGAGTCGTGCGGTGCTTGCATCTCTCTGAAGATCGTCTTGTTAGCGGAGGAGACCGGAAGATGGTTATAGTGTGGAGCACCAAGGTGAGGGCACGTATGTACGTATGTATGAGGATGAGATTTCCTGAGAATTGTGTGAAATCTCAAGTCTAATTCACCTGATAATTGTATTCCTTGAACCGAATTTCAGTTGCAATCAGATTGTATAACCAGACATGCCTGTTATCTCTAAAGCGTAATTTTTACCATTTACGTACGTATGTACATATTATGTATTATGTATATACGTACGTACGTTGGTGTGTGTGTGTGTGTGTGTGTGTGTGTGTTTTGTACATTCATGTGTGTCTATAAAATGCACCTACCTACCTACATATGTATGCATGTTCCTTGCTACATGTACATGTTGCATAACTTTCCATTAGAATTTTGAAAGAGACTACATTCTACATCGTCAGTCAACCCTCCTCCATCTGATGTGGGTGGACCACAAGATGATCATCACAGCCTCCCCAGACTCACCTGGTCTCCTCTCCCTTGTATCGTTTTTATAACACACACACACCCACACACACACACACACACACACACAACACGTGCGCTATGTATGTAAATGCAATTCTATTTTATGTACGTAGGTAGGTAATATAATGGTTAATTTTTACTTGTATAATAATTATGTACTGTACATAAGTAAATATGTAGGTTATTGCATATAAAGGTACTATAACATGTCCTTTGTAGGGAGGTAATCACTATGGTGTCCTTTATTGGGAGAGTCCTTTAGTAGAGGTTCCACATACTGCATACATAAACAACAATAAATAGATCTAGAGAGCAGTAGTACCACATACATAATTATTTTGTATACAGATCCACCGAGGTGCCGTAGTATAATGTATTGATTACTTCTTTTAAATATAGGGTTTAGTAATGGCTAATAACAACTAATGTACAAATCAAAAATTATTAATTTCAATTTGTATTTCACTTGGTACACACACACACAATACAAAATACATTCAGAATATGGTGTTACTTATTGAGATGCTCACATACTACAATTATAATATGCTACTAACTGCTCGTAGCTATGTAGTGTACTTATATTCATGTATTACAATATAGAACAGAGAAGCCTTGCAAGTGGTCTACTTCTTGTTGAGTTCAGCATGTCTCTCTAGAATCTGGACAATTTCCTGAAATAACAGATCGAGTGGATGTCAATACAATACAAAAATAACAGCAACATTTTGTTTAAAAATATTATTCATAAAAATATTATAATGTTATATATCTATGCATACAGAGTGAAGTGTGTGTGCTAACCAGGAGTGTGTGCTAACCAGGAGTGTGTGCTAACCAGGAGTGCTACCAGGTGCTAACCAGAGTGTGTGCTAACCAGGAGTGTGTGCTAACCAGGAGTGTGTGCTAACCAGGAGTGTGTGCTAACCAGGAGTGTGTACTAACCAGGAGTGTGTATTGACCAGGAGTGTGTACTATCCAGGAGTGTGTACTAACCAGGAGTGTGTACTAACCAGGAGTATGTACTAACCAGGAGTGTGTACTAACCAGGAGTGTGTACTAACCAGGAGTGTGTACCAACCATGCCAAAAGTAATTCCCCGCCTATATTTCCCATTATAAGTTAATCAGTAACATTTCAGGTCATTGTGCAGGCGTGAGTCTGAGTTGACAGTAAAGTTGTCAATTGTTGACACATCTATATTAGGATATCAGGGGAATTCAGTCCAATTACGGGTTAACATGTTGTTGACTTTTTTATTTTAAGCCAGTTTAAGTCAATAACTGGATTTATCACAATTAATAATTGACAAAAACAGGCAATGTTTACTGTTTCTAACAATATTAATACTAGCACTGGTGAAGAGTTTTTTTGAAGAAATAGTGTTGCAATTTTCCAAGATTTTAGGTTTTTGAAGTTTATTTTTGGAAATATAAGTTAAGGTGGCGGGTGAGGCCCCATTTACATTTAAAATATGAATATCATTAGTGAACAATGAATAATATAATATTATATCCTTACATTTCGGACAACTTGTCTTTTTGACCCTTTATTGGTCCAAATTTTTATATTAGCCATCAAAATTGTGCTCAATCTACCAGGCATAGCCAATATTTTCATCGTGCGTTGCAAAATCTGAAGAAAAGTTTCCATATCTACAGCCTCACCACGTAGACTTACGAAGTAGACGATTCCAAGGAAAAATAAACCACGTTACTCTTATGTAAACATGCTGTGTGTGTGTGTGTGTGTGTGTGTGTGTGTGTGTGTGTGTGTGTGTATGTGTGTGTGTGTGTGTGTGTGTGTGTGTGTGTGTGTGTGTGTGTGTGTGTGTGTGTGTGTGTGTGTGTGTGTGTGTGTGTGTGTGTGTGTGTGTGTGTGTGTGTGTGTGTGTGTGTGTGTGTGTGTGTGTGTGTGTGTGGTGTGCATGCATGTGTGGTGTTTATGTATGAATACAGTTGTCTTAAGATTTTTAAGGTCACATGCAAGCACACGTATGTGGATGCTAGTGGTCTCATTTGGAGGTTTATTCAATCATGCATGTATTGAGCCTCACTTGGTTATATACTAATAGCCCTCTTTGACAGACCAAAAGTAATTTCGACCAAGTTTATATTGCTAGTAATTCAGTGTAATACTATAAAATTTTAAATCAGTATAAAATCAGTCAACATGTGATCTCTCACAGAGGGTTAGATAACTCTAGTGGATTTCCTCAAAGTGATGTATATCGACCTCCAACTTTCATACTACAAGGATTTTATTGAATGGAGAGTGACTATGTATAATGGTGTATGAAACAAGGTTGGGGTTGGGAGTTGTTAGGGTCTCTAACTCTCATGATGTAGCTACTTTTATGGGTGTAGGCAGTATCTGATAATAGATGTTTTATTCGACACACATACACATACACCCACACACACACAACCCCCCCCACACACATACATTATGCGTACATACGTTGGTGTATTGCTATGGTAACTGTACTTTCAACCTATATCACATGCAACACTCCATAGTGATCCTATCAGATGCAATCACCAATTTCAAAAGCAAGGCACACAGTGTACATACACTTCTAATACAACATTATTACATTGTCCATTGGGAACTAGTAGTAATAATAATTGCAATGTCACCCTGTCTCAGGACCCGTTGTAGGAAATAAGCTCACTTGAGCATAAAGTTCTCCGATGATTCTGACTATCAATATTTCACTAGCACAATGACCTGCAACCACAAAATTTAATACAATTGCTATCTTTGTTGTAGTGCTCCTTTATGGGATATGTATGTTTTGATTCCCATCCATATGGTGACATAAAGTGTATACTACCATGGTGGTTATACCTGTGCATATTCCATGTCAGGGTCTTGAGTTTCAAAAGTGATTTATTGTATGTTTCCAAGTTCACAGTGGGTGCATGTAATACCCTACACTCCCTCTCCAACTAGACTATCAGGTCTTGAAATTCCAACCATTTCACAATAGTTTATGGTCTTATAGTGTAGCCTATTGAGGGCCAAAGCTGATAATTCCAGAATTTCACCACTCTGTGCTACACTATGATTGAATTGCACTTTATGTTTAATTGGACTCTTCGGTCTCCTTTCATAAGATCTTCCTACAGTAATTATATAATTTCTCATTCTCATATTGTATATTTTGTCATGGTCAACCTGACTACTTCACTTATCAGCAATGTGTACACCATTATACACTGTTCAATAGCTGTCTTAAACTTTCATGCACTCGATCGAATCAGACATCATTGTGATTAAATGATTAATAACTCTTGGCGATAACCATGATATCTAAAAAAAAACTGATGAAGCCGCGCTATGTGGTTTGGGCTAAATAATTGCTTAGATAAAGATTATTTGATATTCCTATGCTATGTTAGCTGCTTGCAGTTAATCTGCGTGACTTAATCCTTAGTTCCAAGAGTAGCCTGACATCAGTTATTTCCCTCAGCTACATAGATATAGAGCTACATACAAATGTAAATTTTACAGACTGAGTGTGATTCATAGCTTGTTCAAACAGACTCTGCATGTGTGCTGAGAATATTCTCACCAGTTAAAGCAACCTATGACTGATCCGTGTTGACCATATCCAGATTGATAATCAACACTTTCACAACAATTATATGGTGAAATTTCTGCCAATCCTACACAATTTTGCTGCCTGTAGCACCAATCTAAAAATTATATTATAAGTTCACATCTTATTCACCTTTGCTGTTCAACAGATATATGTAACCATCACAGAGAAGAATCACACATGTACGTACATTTAGCTATACAATACTGACTACTTACATCCAGCCTGAGCCTGATAAGCAATGGCTCCCAGAACCAACAGAACCAAGGGGACTCCTTTTCCAAACATTCCAGATAATCTCTAGTTATAAACGAGACTGACACAGTTGTTCTCACCAAAGAACTCACAGGGTGAATGAACGAGTGGAGCTCTGTAGCTCTCTTTTTATAGCTACTGGTAGCATGTGATATTCATGCTCGTGATACACCCACACACATTAATTAATCAAGTAACATCTATTACCTTTAATCAATTTACCCAAATACAGAGGACATTTCCAGCTAAAACTGCATTGTGTGCAACTAACAAAGTATTTGTGTTGTATAAACAATCTGTACACAAACGAAAAGTGTGCAACATCACCTCTTGTGCTTTGTGTTGTATATATGTAGTCTCATGTAGTACATATGTGGCCTCATTTTGTACTATACATAAATGTAGCCTCATTTTGTACATATGTACCCTCGTGTTGTGCATATGTGGTCTCATGTCATATGTATGTAGCCTCATGTTGTACATATGTAGCCTCATGTTGTACATATTTAGCCTCATGTTGTACACACATATGTACAACATATGTACAACATGAGACTACATACATGTTATGTACACATAGTGTGTATGTGTGTGTCTGTGTGTGTCTGTATGAATAATTTTTAAAGACTTATAAGGTCACATGCAAGCACACGTATGTGGATGCTAGTGGTCTCATTTGAAGGTTTATTCAATCATGTATGTATTGAGTCTTACTTGGTTATATAGCCCTCTATAGACCAAATTTGGGCCAAATTTATATATATTATTTCTAGCAATGTTATATTTTAATGAATTGGGCCATTCAGCGTATGTGATTTTTAAATCAGTATAAAATCAGTCAAAATGTGATCTGTCACAGAGGGTTAGATAACTCCTGTGGATTTCCTGTTCCATGTTGTACGCTCGTAGCCTCATGTTGTACATATGTAGCCTCGTGTTGTACATATGTATGAAGCCTCATATTGTATGTATGTAACCTCATATTGTACATATGTAACCTCATGTTGTATGCATGTAGTCTCATGTTGTACATAAGTAGCCTCATGTTGTACATATGTAGCCTCATGTTGTACACATGTAGCCTCATGTTGTACGCATGTAGTCTCATGTTGTACATTCGTAGCCTCATGTTGTACATATGTAGTCTCGTGTTGCATCTTGTACATACCATCCTATGTTGTGCTCCTTCTTGTGTTCTAAAGTGACAATATCACCATTTGGGAAACATGTAATCATGGACAGTACAGTACATATGTTAATTTCAAATTGTATTTCACTTGGTACACACACACACAATACAAAATACATTCAGAATATGGTGTTACTTATTGAGATGCTCACATACTACAATTATAATATGCTATTAACTGCTCGTAGTTATGTAGTGTACTTATATTCATGTATTACAATATAGAACAGAGAAGCCTTGCAAGTGGTCTACTTCTTGTTGAGTTCAGCATGTCTCTCTAGAATCTGGACAATTTCCTGAAATAACAGATCGAGTGGATGTCAATACAATACAAAAATAACAGCAACATTTTGTGTAAAATATTATACATAAAAATATTATAATGTTATATATCTATGCATACAGAGTGAAGTGTGTGTGCTAACCAGCAGTGTGTACTAACCTGGAATGTGTACTAACCACAAGTGTGTACTAACCATGAGTGTGTGCTAACCAGGAGTGTGTACTAACCAGGAGTGTGTACTAACCAGGAGTGTGTACTAACCAGCAGTGTGTACTAACCTGGAATGTGTACTAACCAGTTGTGTGTACTAACCAGGAGTGTGTACTAACCAGGAGTGTGTGCTAACCAGGAGTGTGTACTAACCAGGAGTGTGTGCTAACCAGGAGTGTGTACTAACCAGGAGTGTGTATTGACCAGGAGTGTGTACTATCCAGGAGTGTGTACTAACCAGGAGTGTGTACTAACCAGGAGTGTGTACTAACCAGGAGTGTGTACTAACCAGGAGTGTGTACTAACCAGGAGTGTGTGCTAACCAGGAGTGTGTGCTAACCAGGAGTGTGTGCTAACCAGGAGTGTGTGCTAACCAGGAGTGTGTACTAACCAGGAGTGTGTACTGACCAGGAGTATGTACTAACCATGAGTGTGTACTAACCATGAGTGTGTGCTAACCAGGAGTGTGTGCTAACCAGGAGTGTGTGCTAACCAGGAGTGTGTGCTAACCAGGAGTGTGTGCTAACCAGGAGTGTGTGCTAACCAAGAGTGTGTACTAACCAGGAGTGTGTGCTAACCAGGAGTGTGTGCTAACCAGGAGTGTGTACTAACCAGGAGTGTGTACTAACCAGGAGTGTGTACTAACCAGGAGTGTGTGCTAACCAGGAGTGTGTGCTAACCAGGAGTGTGTGCTAACCAGGAGTGTGTGCTAACCAGGAGTGTGTACTAACCAGAAGTGTGTACTAACCAGGAGTGTGTACTAACCAGGAGTGTGTGCTAACCAGGAGTGTGTACTAACCAGGAGTGTGTGCCAACCAGGAGTGTGTAGTAACCAGGAGTGTGTACTAACCAGGAGTGTGTGCCAACCAGGAGTGTGTACTAACCAGGAGTGTGTACTAACCAGGAGTGTGTACTAACCAGGAGTGTGTACTAACCAGGAGTGTGTACTAACCAGGAGTGTGTACTAACCAGGAGTGTGTACTAACCAGGAGTGTGTACTAACCAGGAGTGTGTACTAACCAGGGTACTTAGTAAGCAAGTTAAACTATACGTACATTGTGTGCTACAGTCAGCCTACATACACTAGACTATAGTTTATGATGAGATGTAGCACCCATCAACCAACCTCTCTGTTGAAACCCCTTGCGAAGTCTATAGCTGCTTTCCCATACTGCAGGAAACAGTGTGTGTGGATCACACGGACATGGATACATTCAAATATGATATAGTACGTGCTTGTATTAGAACACTAAGAGCTATTACATGATTGACATGGCTTGACATGCTTACATGGCATGTTGATGTCGCACACATGTATACATGTACACACAAATAAAAACAATAACAACACTTGGAACAACAAGGTAAATGCAACAACAACAACAACAATAACCACACTGGATACAATAACACATACCTTAGTAGCAATAGACACATCAGCACCTTGGTTGAGGAGTAGCTCAACTAGTTCCTTGTGTCCATTCCTTGAAGCATGCTACGAAGGACAGCACACATGTGGCCATGTACCAAGCAAAGATTGCTTTAGTGACTCACAGAACACAAAGACAAACACACACACACACACACACACACACACACACACACACACACACACACACACACACACACACACAAACACAAACACATACAGACACAGACACACACACACACACACACCTGCATACACACACACACACACACACACACACACACACACACACACACACACACACACACACAAACACAAACACATACAGACACAGATACACACACACACACACACACCTGCACACACGCACGCACGCACGCACACACACACCATAAGAGGTGTCTGTCCTGTGTCATCGGTGCTGTTAACGCTGGCCCCTCTCCTTATCAAGCACTCTGCTACACCCCTGTGCCCTCTCACAGCTGCCACACGAATGAGTGGTGTCCAGTGACTACCATCCTCCTCTTCCACCTGTATGGTATGATGCAATGCAAAACAGGTATTGTGCAATACCTCCATCTACAGTAACAGCTAACACAGAGAAAGTTGAAGACCAACTACTAGTCAGGGACACACCTGGTGAACACCTGACATGAAAACACACCTGACATGCAAACACACCTGACATGAGAACACACCTGACATGAGAACACACTCGACATGAGAACACACCTGACATGAGAACACACTCGACATGAGAACACACCTGACATGAGAACACACCCGACATGAGAACACACCCAACATGAGAACACACTCGACATGAGAACACACCCGACATGAGAACACACTCAACATGAGAACACTCTCAACATGAGACCACACCCAACATGAGAACACACCCAACATGAGAACACACCCGACATGAGAACACACTCAACATGAGAACACACCCAACATGAGAACACACTCAACATGAGAACACACTCAACATGAGAACACACCCGACATGAGAACACACTCAACATGAGACCACACCCAACATGAGAACACACCCAACATGAGAACACACTCAACATGAGAACACACTCAACATGAGAACACACCTGACATGAGACCACACCTGACATGTTAGAACATAATATGCACATGACAGTGCACTTTATGTGAGAACACACCTGGTGACCACACTCAAATATGAGAACACACCCAGTAATGATGATGACACCCAACATCAGAACACATACAGTAACCACACTGGACACAGAACACACCTGCTTCTCAACACGAGAACACACAGGGTGACCCCAGCCACATACATACATGCGCACACGCACTCACAGAAACTCCTTCCTGGAGGATGTAGTCCACCACATTGACATGTCCACCGTCTACTGCCCAGTGGAGAGCCGTCGTACCGGCATTGTCACGCGGACTCCACTGAGCACCAAACTCCTTCAACTTCTTGACGGCATCAAGGTGACCTCTATAAGAAGCCTCCATCAAACTGAAGTGGGACATCAAGTTGAGACCTCAACAGATATGTGTAGCTAAAACATGACTAGTACTTGCTTATACATCGCTATTATTTTGTCATTGTGATGGACTAGTGTACTAGATACTCCATAGTTAGTTCTGATGATGTGTATTGATGTCATAGTGCTACATAGAACCATTGGTATGTCCTAGCACCTCTGGGTGTGGTGCACTCAAATAATTATTGATTGATTGATTGATTGATAAAAGTGACTGTAAAGTTGAAGAAAGTTACTTCTTTGAAATTCAATACAGTAAAACCTCTCTAATCTGACACTCAACGGGGAATGAAAATAAAGTGGGATTATGTACTTGGATGTGCTCACATACACACTATAAACACAAAAACACCCATCCACACCCACACCCCCACACCCATCCATACCCACACACCCACACCCACACCCACGCCCATACACACACCTGCTGTATCCATTTTCATTCTGAAACTCAACATTTGCTCCTGATGTCAGGAGCAATTCCACCAGAGCTACATCGCCATGACTACAGGCTGTCATCAAGGGGGAAAAACCATACTTATTCGGAACATCAATCAAATGGGCTCTGAAAATAAAGTAAAATTAACGAATGATCAGTCATTTTATTCTGGTATGAAATATACACCTACTCTGCAATAAGAATTTTCTTAATTTCAACTAAATCTTTCCTCTCCAGTGCAACGTGTAGGTTCATCCTTGAAACTGGTCACCATGTATACCAGACACAGGGTAACAGTGTATTTGGGTCCACGGGTAGCACTGACGTCAATGCTCACCTTCTGCCAGGGCCGACTGAGGGACATTGCACAATAAAGGACCAGTTATGAATGGCATTACATGAATATGCATCAGCATAAAATTTGAAATCGAATTTGCTAAAATATCCAGAAATTGCCAGTAGCTAAAATAGCCAACAGCTGGCATATTGAATATCGTCCAGTAACTATAGGCTGACCATTGTGGAGTGTACAGATTTGAGTTAATGTCATGGATTGTATTATATGTACAAGAACATATGTACAGCAGAACCTCTACTACAAAACAACTGCATTGAGGAGACCTCTGTAATGAGGACACCATTCTGTGTCCCAGTGTAGTACTGTGGTGTATTAAGTGACCTCTGAATTGAGGAAACCTCTGTAATAAGGAGGGCATTCTGTGTCCCAGTGTAGCCCTTGCTCCACATCATTGTAGATTCCAGGCCTATATCTGTAGTGCGTTAGTCTTGTTACACGTGATCGTTACAGACGTCCACTGAGGTGTTCGTTTCAGATAGCTTCATCGATCAAATACAGCTGGTCTTTGCCATCAGAAAGAAACATTACATCACAGCTAGTACCATAGACACTCTAAACTACGTAGTTTAGAGTGTCTATGCTAGTAGATATCGCCCATATCTACGTACAAGCAGGGTATGTACAGGACAATTGGAAGCCATAATCACCACTGTTTACCACGCTTTCAAGTTTCCTACCACTTCAAACGACTACAATTTAGTTAGCCCATGCTAACGTGTATGTAGGCCCCTACCACTTCAAACGACTACAATTTAGATAGCCCATGCTAACGTGTATGTAGAGCTCTACTATCTAAGACTGAACAAACGCACCGATATGAGCAAAACGATTTTGTCCAGAAACGTCCCTCCAGCTGGTAGAAACCACGGGCGTTTATTAGTAGCCCTTTCGTACGAGCTTGGCGCCCCAGCAGGCAGCGACTCCTTAGCAGCATGTGTAGAGTGTCTGTAGTACCAGCAAGAAAGGCTCCTAGTACCAGCAAGAAAGGCTCCTAGTACGGACAAGAAAGGCTCCTAGTACCGACAAGAAAGGCTCCTAGTACCGACAAGAAAGGCTTCTAGTACCGACAAGAAAGGCTTCTAGTACCAGTAAGAAAGGCTTCTAGTACCAGTAAGAAAGGCTTCATGCACTACTTCTGTGAGTATCGAGTCATACACTCGTTTCTTTATATCGTCCATGTTCGGTGTGGATATGGCACGTGGCTCCAATACGTACACGTGAGCAAGTTAGTTCAGGAACGGATACTTGGATAGATCAATGATGTTATTAAATACAATGCTTACATCAATTTTCCGTTCGCAACCCAACCATTTTCAGTTAATAGTTAGAGCACATAGACTGTCGACGCTAGATTTCATACACGCCGTCTATTTTGACCCGCTAAATTCGTGCATGTAGTTGTGCATTACGAAATTAAGAATAAGAATGGTAAACTGTTTCCAAGTACTTGAGTGTGATATTTGCTACTAGTCGGCTTTCCTTTCAAGTGTATTATGTAGCGTGCAACTCGAATCATACGAAAGGCAAGTCTAGATCTATATTACATTGATTTCCCTCTTTGTGTTTTCCATGTACTGCATTACTTACTTGAGTGTGTTCATTAATTTCGTTAATCCAACGAACTCCACTTTGATGATCAATTTCTAATAATTGATTTACATAATATTATTGCATACAGAAATTATTATTTTCGTTTCTCGAGCAAACACATCATCAGTTTCCGTCACTTTACATTGTGATGGCATTCAGCAGTTGTCACATTGTCAATTTGTTTTGGGTAGACTCTGTCGCTGGTAACAGCCACTGTGCACAACACACTGCGATAGTTACAGTGTATGCACAACAAGTACGTAGTCTGTAGCCTAATTTTGCACAGGAGTGCTAATTAAAGCCATATCATAGATGCATACAGTTAAATTTTATTCACAATATTCAATAATATCATAACAATCTGTTTGCCAGAAATATAGAAAAAAATAAGAAAATGGACAAAAATTCTACATTTACAACTGGTACTAGTTCTGTATAGTATCTACAGCTACTAATATTGAGAAAAATGTATTACATACAGTGTTTTATTACATGCAATATTAGTTCACATGACTATAGTTGATGTGTCAGCAGTATACATCCTCCTAATGTAGGACCTTTGGTAAATGTGTACACGTGCACATTATTCTTTTCAGTGTAGTTGTTCTGTGTGGGTGGAAGTATTAGTAAGGACTTGATGTTGAAAATGTGAAATCAATGTACACTAATACCCTGTGTGTGTGTGTGTGTGTGTGTGTGTGTGTGTGTGTGTGTGTGTGTGTGTGTGTGTGTGTGTGTTTGTGTGTATGTGTGTGTGTGTGTGTGTGTGTGTGTGTGTGTGTGTGTGTGTGTGTGTGTAGTGTGTGTGTGTGTGCGTGTGTGTGTGTGTGTGTGTGTGTGTGTGTGTGTAGTGTGTGTGACACTGTGTAGAGTGTAGTGTGTGGTGTGTGTGTATGTGTGTGTGTGTGTGTGTGTGTGTGTGTTTGTGTGCGTATACTGTGTTTATGTGTCACTGTATGTACTCTCACCATCGCCGGCACACTTCTTGGTTTCTTCACTCGTCACCACTGAAATAGTAGGAGACCTAAACTCTAAAAGACCACAACAACCTTAAATTGAACAGTTTTGTAATATAAACATATTATCATATTATAAACGAACAATGACCAATGTATACTTACCTATAGTTTTTAAGATCACTGCTCCTATTATGCTAGCAGCGAGAAAGAGAGCTCCAACGAAGAGGAATGTTAGGGACACAGCAATTGACGTGACTATGTCTATCGTAAAATACAATACCGTTGTGCATGAGTAATTGTTACCAGTGTGTGTGTGTGTGTGTGTGTGTGTGTGTGTGTGTGTGTGTGTGTGTGTGTGTGTGTGTGTGTGTGTGTGTATGCGTGTGTGCATATTATGTGTGCAGTGTTCACAAATGTTACATGTTACCACTCTCCCTTCAACCAAAATTATCCTCCTTTGATTCTAGACCTAACCTCCCAAATACAAACTGTTACAGTAGTCCTAATGCACCACTTCAAGTATGAGCACTTGCTGATATAATCATGCTGGCATGTACACTTACCTAGTGAATTGTATAGAGCGATAAATACGGCACTTAAGATCAGCAGCAAGATACTGATAATGGCCAACACCAGTAATATCTTCTTCTTGTTTTCTGCAGAGAAGAGATTGGATGTTAAGCTCTCCATGGTAGCTGTACGATACCTGGTGCTAGTTGTGGAATACCAAGGAGTAATACCAAGTGTTGAATACTAATAATTCTATCAATTCAACAAAGCTGGTTAAATTGTTGTTAACATACCTAGTATATTATATGCAAGGGGTACTGCACAGTACATATCCTGCACACCTAGTGTGTATGTACGGATTTGTTCTACAGGAGTCGATGTTGAAGGGACCGAGGAGCAAGAATATACTGAGCATACACACAAGCGCACTATTATATGTACATATGTGTATGTTGCATGCATGCATATATACGTATATACAGGTATTATGTGCATACCTGAAACCCGGATCAGGTCTCACCATGAAATGTATGTGAGTATATGTTTGTGTCTTATGTGGACATATCAGTAGAAAAGCGCAATATTGCCATTCAGAAGGTGTGGCACTGTATCTTCACCTACCACAACTATATATAGATCTACACAGTTGGCCCTGTTTTATCCAATTTAGGCCTCACTCAACCACAAGCCACCAGATTGGATTGTTATCAGGGTCAGGATCATTACCATTCTGTCCTGTTACACTAGAATCCCCTTACAAATTATCCAATGATACAACTAAGTTCTCCATTACTGAGAGTGGAACCTCAAAATCTTTACTATAACTCCATACCTGTGATTCACTATAATAGTGGCAGTCTGACAAGCTGTATTGTAAGAAATGTGTAGTGAAGGTGTATAATACACACATCGGGTCTACTACACATCACTTCAAAAGCCACACCTTCACTATCACTGGCTAAGCATTCCTCCGAGTAAAATACCTAGTTTATGTATGTACCTAGAGCTGTGTTGTATAACCGTGTGAAAATCTTCACATTCTGTCTCACTACACACTACCTGAAATTCTACACCCTTCGTGATCACTCACCAATCATCTCCTGAGTAGAAAGTATCCTCAGTGAGGGTACAATGCTGATCCCCACCTTGTTTAGTCCAATTCTGACCCTAACTGTAAATCCACCCTTATTGTTCCCAATCACTATGGCTCTATATAATGATCACTCTGGATGATGTGTGTTTTGACTGTAAGTGTTAGTATATCATACACTCTCGGTCGTATGTGTAACTATACACTACATCATGTTCCAGTACAATACAATACAGACTACCATCATTAATGGCAGTGTATCCTAGCAGCCTACAACCCGGTGTGGGTCACTGGTAGTTGACGTGATGAATGACCTCATTATCTTGTTAGTATTTTCTATACATTTAATCTCATTTTCTTTGTATTAGTGATTATAATGGAAATCTGATACAGTTTAACCTTCTGGACAATTCATTAGTCACTTAGAACAGGTGGTCTCAGTCTGTGTGTGGAGGCCTAGGTAGTCTTTATGTATATAAAAAATGTGTTTGTATGGAAATGGTCTCCATGTAGATGTGGTCATTGTGTAGAGGTGTCTTCATGTAGAGGTGTCTTCATGTACTATACAGGTTGTATGTTTTGACATAGAAGTGGTCTTTATGTAGAGGTGATCTTGCAAAGGTGTATCAAGTTTCAGCAAGTCATAATCAGTCGAATTAGCTAGTGGATTTAGCCTGATTAATTGGTTTAATGTACACTCATTTCCACTCTTATTAATTTAAAATCACTTAACTTTCAAAGTCAGAACATTGTAAAGCTTTAAATTATTGTATTGTATATGTATGGTGTGTGAAATATAGTATAATATTCTACTAAATCAAAACAAATATGCATGTACATACCATACACATATTACTAACATGACTTTCATTTGGTGTGTATTACACACATTCTACACACACTTATACATGCTAAACCCTTTATAAGTATCACTTTAATATTATACAGTTGCAGTCAAAATGTGACTCTCGGGTAGTCATAAATCTCCATCAACTGGGGATCTGCTGTGCCTATAGGAGGAGTATAATATACTGAACTATAGTCCAGGATGTGAATACAGGCACAGTGTGTATTGTCATCTGTAGTGTACTCTGTACTCGACAATAATAATCATATACATACTTTGTTCATCTGCAGTGACAGTCCTATAAGCTGGATTTGATGTCATTTCCACTCTTCCAGCTGCTATTTCATCTTCGCTCCCCACACCCGTAGAATAGTTGTATACCACTTCTTTGTTGGGTTCTGTGGGATCACAAACCTTATCATATATGTGTATGCCCACCATATTAGGAGTTGTTAACTCTGAAAACAGGAATTAATATAAATCTCATTTACTCAATTATTCATAAATCACCTCAATGTTGATAGTGTCGGTGTTAAACGGTCGCATGATCTCCTCACTGACCTTCACTGGCTTTCATTGTCCGCAGACCAGGTCTTCCTTCCACAAAATTCCGTGATTCTGCACAGTCTAAATTTCGTGCAAATACAGTTGACTATTATAATATTACGTATATTGCATTTGTTCACCATATAAGCAGGTGCGAATAAGTATGGTATTCATAATATGTTATGCATATTATATACACTATAAATTATGGATCTTGGATATTCTTGTTTACTACAATGGTGGTAATAGAGTGCATGAACTGTGGTAGTGTGTGCATGCGTGTTGCATGTTTTTAGTATAGTGCTAGCTATTCCAATGTGTCTCACTTTTGATCTTAATGACAACCATCACCGCTAGTGCCGGGAAATAGAGCAGTGTTGCAGCAGCTGATAATGAAATGATTATCGGAAGGGTTATGTCTAGGCCTGTTGTGGAAGGTGCAATAATAACAAAATTCACAATTATTATATTTTAATTGTGTACAAGTATAATTTGTGTGTGTCAGTGTGTATACGCAGTTTTATTATGTATAATAGTCTAATCTACATGCATATGTATAATATAACTAGCTAGTCCTGTGCCAATTTGTCCCTACTATACAGGTTCGCTGGTACAAAACACTTCAGCTCTGTACCGTGGTGTCCTTATTTGAGAGGATAGTTGATATAGGAACACTCTATTTACTCCCACTGGTCCTTAGTTGAGGGGTTTCACATGTACTCTGGAATTGTATGGACAAGTATACCTCTCAAAACAGAGAGATTAAAGTGTATATCCACTGGTACAAGTACTACTGTAACAGTGTATATCCACTGGTACCAGTACTACAGTGTATATCCACAGGTACTAGTACTACAGTGTATATCCACTGGTACTAGTACTACTGTAACAGTGTATATCCACTGGTACTAGTACTACAGTGTATATCCACTGGTACCAGTACTACAGTGTATATCCACTGGTACTAGTACTACAGTGTATATCCACTGGTACCAGTACTACAGTGTATATCCACTGGTACCAGTACTACAGTGTATATCCACTGGTACCAGTACTACAGTGTATATCCACTGGTACTAGTACTACAGTGTATATCCACTGGTACTAGTACTACAGTGTATGTGCACTTTTTCTTGACCAGGTGTAATTACTCATACTTAGTCTAATACATTATATGTTATCACCTACTAAATGGTATTGCTACTCACCAATCACATGAGTGAGCCCACAAGCAACCGCAGTACATATCAGAAGACAACTTGCTGTGACCATTGCCACTACTATAGCCTTTTCGAGTCTCTTCATCCTGCATACAGTATTTGGTAACTGGTGAACAGCATCAGATTTCAACACTATGAAGTTTCTCTTCCTTGATTGATTTGGGAACCTGCCTGAAATCTGAAAATCACTAATAGCATGCTATTAGAGTGTTTACAATACACTCCAAGAAAGGAAAAGCATAACATATGCACTTCATGTATGAATGCCATAATAATAATTATGTGCTATAATATTATTTGTACTAATTCACTCACTATGTATATATATATATATATATATTTATATATACATAGTAGTATGTATATATGTATGCATGTACATATAGTATATATAATATATATATATATATGTAGTAGTTATGTCCTTCCTAGGTGTGCTGCAGCTTTGCTGTGCTTCACCCTCGGAATTCAATCAGGCACTATATCCGCTGCAGCACACCTAAGAAGGACATAACTAGCTTGTATCCTTTCAAACTGCTGCTGTGTATCGATTTGTTCTATAAATTCCGCCGAATGTGCCGATCTTTTTAGTTTGTGTGTGTTTGAGTTTGTGTGTGTGTGTGTGTGTGTGTGTGTGTGTGTGTGTGTGTGTGTGTGTGTGTGTGTGTGTGCATGTGTGCATGATTGTGTGTGTGTGTGTGTATGTGCGTATGTGTACGTGTACGTGTTAAAATGAATTTACTATTTAGTGTGTACATACTTTTCATATTGACAAAATTTATATGTGGTATAGACTGGTAAAGGCTATAGGATTACTACTTGCATGGCCTGATAAAGCTATTGGATTATTATTTGGTCTGATGAGCTGGAAATCACTTCTATGTAGTTATATCCATTTTGATTTAAGAGATTGATCGATATCAAAATGCATGCACTGATAATCAAAATCAAACTGCAACTGATTCCTTTGTAGCATTCGTAAGAATTATTATTACATCCAAACATTACATTAGATTTATCTAATTCAAAGGTGAATTATTATTGAGTTTTGAATGAAATTAAAGTATGAATAATATTATGTTCAGTATAAAACTTATTATTATACACATAATAGGCATGTATGTTCACATATATACCCATGCATGGAGTCCCCCTCATGCTTGCTATACGTATATCATTATGATACTTGCAGTCAATATGTGTCTGGGGGATGGTCATAAATGTCCACCATTTGATCTATTGAGCCTATATAGGATCAAACACTGAACAGTACATTGCAAATGAGAGTACATGATCTGCATGTGAACTCTGAAATATGATTATGCACTGTATGTGATGTCTGTTACAGTAGTACTTGTATATAGTCCGTGCGTGAATCTTCTTGATGTGTGCATAAGTACATAGTATGTAATTTATCAATAAAGGAATTTTGAATAAGATAATTGATTTTTAAATTTGCATACTAATAGTATATGTACCTTGTTTATTCTGACTGCAAGTCACAGTCCCATATGCTGGATTTGGTGTCGTTTCCACTCTTCTAGCTGCTATTTCATCTACTCTCACCACATCTGTAGGATAGTCGTATTCACCTTCTTTGTTGGCTTCACAGACATCATATATGTCTGTCATTTTAGGATCTGAAACCAGTGAATTAATGTCAGGGAAATAAACTATATGTAACATGTATGATTATTTGCTACAAATGTGTTTCTATCTTACTGGAGGTCACAGTCTCATACGCTGGATTTGATGTTATCTCCACTGCTGTAGTAGCTAATTCAACTTCTTGACTCACAATACTACCAATAGCTGCAGTGGAACAGTAATATGACATAAGTTTTGACATGAATTGAAGAGGTTGATTCCACGTACTCACGATAATACAGTGGATTTACAGAGAAGAGTCTCTTGTCTCAATTTTCTTGTTATGTAGAAACATATTGACTGTACCTTATATAAAAGTTTCTTATCTAATATCATTGAACGAAATGTGTATCATTTATATGCTGTTATAAGGGTCATATGTGCCTAAGTACAGAGTGAAAATGAGGCAACTACGTACGTATGTATCCAAGAATCCACTGTACATCATAAAGTGATGTAAATTGATCCCATCACATACCCATGAACTTACTTCTGCTCTTCATGATAGCAAATGCTAGTGCTGCTAATGCTAGGAAGAGAAGCAGTATTGCTGTGGCCAATAATGACATGAATAGTGGAAGGCTTATGTGTAGGCCTGTTGTGGGAGACACAGGTGGTAATTGCTATAACTAGCATAAATTACGTGTAATATATGTGTGTGTGTGTGTGCATGTGTGTGTGTGTGTGTGTGTGTGTGTGTGTGTGTGTGTGTGTGTGTGTGTGTGTGTGTGTGTGTGTGTATGTCCTTGTATGCATGTATGTATGTATGTATAGCCATTTGTACATGTGTGTTTGCATGTGTAGGTGTGCGTTTATAAAATGTCATTCTATTATTACTGATAGTATTGATATTCATACACCTTTCATATAATCTGTACCAATGTGTCCCCAATATAGACAAGGCTATATACCGGTCTAGCTGAGTACAAAACACCTCAAACCTCCTTAGTAACATAGTGTCCATATTTTAGAGGCGGTTTCAAAGGAACACATTATTCTCTCGATTATCATTTTAAATTGCTGTTCCCAATTAAAAGTTTTTTATTCTTAAGGCACTTTTTACAGTTTACAGATTGTCCTGAAGAGAATGGTTTAATATATTCTGTATATTATACTGTACTTGGTGCACTTGAAAGTGCTATAATGATGCATGTTACTGACCACTGAATGGTGCTGCCACTCACCTAGTACAAAAGTAAGTCCGCAGGCAACCAGGGTCCCCAGTAGAGGAAACCATGCTGTTACCACTACCACTAGGATTGCCTGTTTAATTTTGTTCATCCTGCCAAGTGTTATTGTTGTACAGGTGTGCATACGTGTGTATGTGTATTATGTACGGACACAAAAGCTAATTAGTAATTATTATGTCTTCACTGACTAATTTCAGCACCACTTATCATATGCTATTAGTTTATTTACATTTGATTGTAAGGCTTATCAAAAGTAGAATAACATACACTTTATGGGAATCTATAGTATGGTGTACGTACTTATGTATATGTGTATGTAAAAGATGCATCTACATTATGTATTCATATACAGTGATCTTAGTGTAATGGTATGTATTATTAAAATTATTATATTATATTATCTATTTTGTACATATGTACTTCTCTATATGGATTATGTATTACATGCATTTGGCCCAGAGTAAGCCAGCTTGAAGTGATGGTGTTATTAATTTAGTTGGCACTGTAGACTCTCCATGCATGCTGCCATTGGAATGTTTAGTTTTTGTACACGTAGACCAATTACTACACTATTATTTCACAAATGATGATTCAATATGCATATTATGTTCCATCCTAAATAATTGAGGACAATTTGTACCCATGTGGTGAACATGGCTATGTTTGATTAAAGTACTTCTAGAAATGTTGAAATCCACCAAGGGTAAGGGTATTTTGCCACTAGGCTTTACAGTAACTCCAATTTTGCATCAAGATTGGTTTGAGCTATAATATGAAGTATAATGATATAATGATTAGAATATATATATATTACATTATATATGTACTGTTTGAGCATTGTAAAACCTAGCAACTGTTTTTCTGCTAAAGGAAGATGAAAAAGTGGCAGTATCAGATCCCAAGGAGCCATAGTGTCTCCAGCTGCTCAACCCACTGCGAGGTGTTGCATATCAAAATGTACACTACGGTTATTATTATTACTATTAATTGTTAATGGTATGTTTATGTCATATTCCTTGTAATTTGTCTGTTCTTTTTATCACACATTGTTACCTTGTGTGTGTGTGTGTGTGTGTGTGTTATGCACTAGTGGAAAATTTATGGTTATATATCGGATTGAATTTATTTAGTGTTTCTTACACAATAGATACATTATGCATTGACATATTTGACCAGCCTGTATGAAAAGCTGTATTATATTATGTATATTGATTATTTATACCTGGAGGTATTATTGAATAAAGCAATGCAAATTATGTTATATGCAATCATGATAAACTATAAGTCCACTATAGTACTGGGACTAGGGTTGGGCGATATTCCGATTATACGATAATATCGCGATAATGATTTACACGATTATCGTATCGCGAGTGATTGTCCAGCCCGCGATATATCGTATTGACGATACATCGCGGTTGGTGTAAAGCAGTAGCACTATCGACCCCTGCACTTGAATTATTTGGATGTCTTTCTTAGGTTTAAAAGACCCTTCGCTGAAATTTTTACGGTCGTTGAAGCCGTTGCACTCGAATTCTAGCCCATTTCTTATTCTCCGCGTTTCGAAATCGGCCATGTTTTCTCGCGTAATATAAATTCATTGTTGCGGTTACACGTAATGACACATATTATCGAACGAGCGAGTCGAAATGTGAATTTTAATAACTAAAAAGTGTACTTCGGGCATATTCTGGGGTTATTATTATTGTTATTTCAAATATCACGATATTATCGTATATCGCGATATTTGCTGCACGATAATCGTATGTATCAAAAAATCAGTATCGCCCAACCCTAACTGGGACCAATTAATTGTTTTAATTCATGAATCTTATAATATTTATATTTAACAATCAATTTGTCAAAATTTATTATTAATTAATTACAATACATGCACAAAATATATGAACATGCATGTATACATGGACACGTATATACAGGTAACGTCTCCTCATGTTAGCATCATTGATATGGTTATGATGTTTGTAGTCAATCTGTGACTGCTGTATAGTTGATGTCCACCATATTATGGGGATCTGTTGATTCTACAAAAGATAATACTGAAGTAGTTCATATTTATAGGTACAATAGCTCAGCATATGCATGTGGATATAGACACTGTTGTAGTTTTATCCACATATAATGTTTTCTGTATATGAACCACTATGGTATGAACTGTGTCAAAATTAGAAATTTGCAATTGAAAGATATTCAAAGGAACTGAATATAAAGTCTAATTTATAAAAAAATGTACATACCTTGTTCATTCTCGATGAAAACAGTCTCATATGCTGGATTTGATGTAATTTCTAGTCTCATGGCTGCTTTCTCATCTTCTTCACTCCCCACATCTGTAGGATAGTCGTATACCTCTTCTTTGGTGGGTTCTGCTGAATCAGAAACCTCATCATATATGTGTATGTCTATCATATTAGTAGTTGTTGACTCTGAGAACAGGAAGTAATAGAAATCTTATTTACTCAAGTATCCGCAAATCACCTCCATGTTGATAGTGTGAGTGTTACCTAGTCACATGATCTCCTCAATGACCTTCACCTGTTTTTGATGTCTTTTGACCAAGTCTTCCTTCCACTAAATTATGTGATTCTGTACACTCTGAATTTCAAGCAATACAGCTGACCATCATGTTAGTATTGTACATGTACATATAGTGTTTGTATAATGTTATTATTATACACAAATCACATGGACATAGTGTTGCAACTAGGGACAAATAAGTATTTATAGCATGTTATACATGTATTGTTTATGAATCCTGCATTCACCATGTAGTAAAATTCTATTTTAGCCATCCCTGAATGTTTCACTACGATTTTATGTAAACCATTTTGAAATGAATAGTAAACAAACAATTCTCAGGTATGCAAATGACAAATTTTGGGAGTTAGGATAGCCTCCAAACTAGAGACATTATTACTGACACACAACAAGCAACATATGTACAAGATCGTAAGATTCTCTTCAGGGAATTTGTGGGACCCATGCTAACTTTGTTGATATAGGATATTCAGATATACAGTGAACATAATTTTATTCAAAACATGTCTACGCATAATCACCTCACTATAATGAGTTTAAGCTGTCAGGTTAGTTTATTGTTGAGTACCTGACAAATATGACGAGACGGATGAATATTCACGTTGAGGCTCAATCGGAATTTAATAATAGTCTAGTTCTGAATCAGACAGGTCAACAGAGTATAGAGTATGTAAACTGGGGTAATGTGCAGTTTTTATATGTGTATTTGTCCTGCTGTTTGGATGTGTCTCACTTCTGATTTTAATGACAACCATCACCGCTAGTGCCGGAAAATAGAACAGTGCTGCAGCAGCCGATAGTGAAATGATTATCGGAAGGGTTATATCTCGACCTGTTGTGGAAGATACAATAATAACAAAATTTGATGTTATATTTTAATTGTGTACAAGTATAGTTTGTGTGTGCCACTGTGTATTATACAGATTTTTGTACAATATTCTGTAATCTACATATGTACGTATAATATATATCAGCTAGTCCAATCACAATTTGTCCCTACTGTACAGGTTCCACTGGTACAAACCACCTCAGTTCTGTACCGTGGTGTCCTTATTTGAGAGGATAGTTGATATAGGAAACACTCCATTTACTCCCACTGGTCCTCAGTTGAGAGGTTTCACCTGTATTTCAGAATTCTAGAGCTTACATTGTATATCAACTGGTACCAGTACTACATTGTATATCAACTGGTACCAGTACTACATTGTATATCAACTGGTACCAGTACTACAGTGTATATCAACTGGTACCAGTACTACAGTGTATATCAACTGGTACCAGTACTACAGTGTATATCTACTGTTACTGGTACTACTGTGATATATGTGCACTTTCTCTGGACCAGGTGTACTTTACTCATGCTAATACATTGTATATTATCAACTACTGAATGGTATTGCTACTCACCAATCACAAGAGTGAGCCCACAAGCAACCACAGTACATATCAGAAGACAACTTGCTGTGACCATTGCCACTACTATAGCCTTTTCGAGTCTCTTCATCCTGCATACAGTATTTGGTAACTGGTGAACAGTATAAGTTTTCAACACTGAGCTCGAAGTTTCTCTTCCTTGATGAATTTGAGACCCCGTCTACCAATCACATGCTATTAGTGTGTTTACAATACAAATCAAAAAAGGAAAACTATAACAGTTACTGTATGTACTTCATATGGATAGCATTGCAATGTTTGTATGTAATACTGTGTAATATATTATACTGTGTAAAAATTTACTTACTATGTATCTATATATATAAATGTACGCAATGTTGTTATTACTTTGTCAGATACTAGAAGTATATATAAAGATTGAAAACAATGTCCACAGTTTGTTTCGTGATTCCTACTTAGTGACTGTTATGACAACTTCACGTTACATGTGAAGTGTTTGTTTTGACATTTTCTGAGAACAGCCAATATTTTGCACGTGTGTGCATGTGTGCATACAGATGAGTTAGGACTAAGTTTACATGGCATAATGGTGACATTGGTGGTAATAATGGTAATATTGGTGTAGCATTACTACATAGATGTGGTCACAGTCTCATATACTGGACTTGATGTCATTTCCACTCTTCCAGCTGCTATTTCATCTTCTCCACTCTTCCCCACATCTGTAGGATAGTCGTAAACCACCTCTTTATTGGGTTCTGTAGGATCACAAACCTCATCATATATGTGTATGTCCACCATATCAGGAGTTGTCGACTCTGAAAAAAGGAATTAATATAATGTAAATCTCATTTACTCAAGTATCCATAAATCAGCAACATCAGGGTATCAGGTATCAGGGTAACTTATTTAGACTGGGGAGCCTTTAGCCATTGGCTATTCTAACAGTATACAAGTAGACAAGTATACAAAGTAATTACAAAAATAAAGATAAAAGGAAATGTAAAATAGAAATTAATAAGGATTGAAATGTAAAATGTAAAATTGTAAAATTCAGCATGTAATTCGGTAATTATAAAATTTAGAAAATGATAGTAACAAGCACGTGCAAATATTAAAGGGAGATGTTGATAGTGTCAGTGTTTAATGGTCGCATGATCTCCTCACTGACCTTTACTGGCTTTCAATGTCCGTGGACCAGATCTTTCTTCCATGAGATTCCGCAATTCTGCACAGTCTAAATTTCACACAAATACAGTTGACCATTATAAATATTATATGGTGTTTGTTCACTGTAAAAACAGGTGTGAATAAAATATGGTATTTATAATATGATGTGCATATTATAATACACTCTATGATAAAATATTATGGATCTAGAATATTCTGTTCACTGTAATAGTGGTAATAGAGTGCATGAGCTGTGGTAGTGTGAGCATGTGTGTTGCATGTTTCTAGTATAGTGCTAGCTATTTCAATGTGTCTCACTTCTAATCTTAATGACAACCATCACCGCTAGTGCCGGGAAAAAGAACAGTGCTGCAGCAGCCAATAATGAAATGATTATTGGAAGGGTTATGTCTAGCCCTGTTGTGGGAGATACAATAATAACAAATATTATTTAATAATTGTAATATATTAATATTATTATATTATAGTATTATTACATTATTATTAATATATATTTTAATTGTGTGCAGGTATAGCTTGTGTATGTCACTGTGTACATGCAGCTATATGCATAATAGTCTAATCCACATGCATATGTATAATATAACTAGCTAGTCCTGTGCCAATTTGTCCCTACTGTACAGGTTTTGCTGGTACAAAACACCTCAGTTCTGTACCGTGGTGTCCTTATTTGAGAGGATAGTTGATATAGGAACACTCCATTTACTCCCACTGGTCCTTAGTTGAGAGGTTCACCTGTACTCTGGAATTGTATGGACAAGTATACCTCTCAAGACAGATGCTGATACATTTTATATTACCGCCTACTGAAAAGTATTGCTACTAACCTTTCATAAGAATAAGCCCAAAACCAACTCCAGTACACAGCAGTAGACAAAATGCTGTAACCATTGCCACTACAATAGCCTTTTCAATACTCTTCATCCTATGCATACAGTATTTAGTAACTGGTGAACAGCATAAGATTCCAAAACTCTGAAGTTTCTCTTCCTTGATGAATTTGAGACCCCGTACACCAATCACATGCTATTAGTGTGTTTACAATATAAATCAAGAAAGGAAAACCATATGCTGTATCCACTTCATATGGATAGCATTACAATGTTTGTATGTAATACTGTGTAATATATACTGTGTAAAATTCACTTACTATGTATATATATAAAAAAAATACACAATGTTGTTATTACTTAGTCAGATACTACACATATTATGTATATTGAAAACTATGTCCACAGTTTGTTTCGTAATTCCTACTTTGTGACTGTTATGACAACTTCATGTTACATGTAAAGTGTTTGTTTTGACAATTTTTGAGAACAACCAATATTTGCACGTGTGTGCATGTGTGCATACAGACGAGTGTATACCAAAACCTGATAGGGCTGTAGTGAATACAGACACTAGTGAATCCACCACCGCTGCATCTGCCAAATGTTTTTAACCAACCACAATTTCCCAGTACCAATAAAATGTGCAAGTACTAATGAATATCCAGTTAATCCGCCAAACTCATTAATCCAGGATACTTTTTAAAATTATTTCGGAAACTTAATGTGTTTTGTATTTATAATAAGCATCCATGCTCACATGCACATGGAGTCATAATGAGATCATAGTAACAGTCAAAGTGTTACAACTGTGGGCTGGTCGTAAATGTGCACCATTTGGCTGTCTGCTGAACCTATAGAATAAAACATTAACACTGAACAGCTAGTGGTATGTGAACAACAGATTAGGATCGCACAGCAGCAGACATGGTATGCAATGTTATTCATGTTTGTAGACTACACTGTGCATTAACTGTGTTGTGTGCATAAACACACAATTTGTCAGAAAAGGAATTTTTAATAAGATCATTAATTTTAAGTTACATCATACGTACCTTGTTCATTCTCACTGCAAGTCAAATTCCTATATGCTGGATTTGGTGTCATTTCCACACTTTTACCTCCTTTTTCATCTTCTCCACTCACCACATCTATTGGACAGTCATATATCACTTCTTTGTTAGGTTCTGTGAGATTACCAACAATGTCATATATGTGTATGTCTTCCACAACAGGAGTTGTTGACTCTGAGAACAGGAAGGAATAGAAATCTTATTTACTCAAGTATCCACAAATCACCTTCATGTTGATAGTGTGAGTGTTAACTAGTCACATGATCTCCTCACTGACCTTCACCAGGTTTTGATGTCAGTGGACCAGGTCTTTCTTCCACCGAATTATGTGGTTCTGTACACTCTAAATTTCACACAAATACAGTTGAACATTATTATCGCATGGCATTTGTACATAATGCACACATATGTATGTAGCCTTGTTATGTATATGCAAGCATGTGTGAATACATTAGGGTATTTACAATAATATGATATACATATACTGCATAGAATACGTGAACTGTTGTTGTGTGTGTGTGCATGTCGTATGTTTTAGTAGTACTGTTTGGATGTGTCTCACTTTTGATCTTAAGGACAACCATCACTGCTAGTGCCGGGAAAAAGAACAGTGCTGTAGCACCCGCTAATGAAATGATTATCGGAAGGGTCATGTCTAGCCCTGTTGTGGAAGGTGCAGTAATAAAATTTAATACAATATTTTATATTTTAATTGTGTACAATGATAGTTTGCACGCGTTTGTGAATGTCTATATATACTAGTCTAATATACATGTACCACTATTCTGCATTTGTATAGAATAACTAGCTAGTCCTGTGCCAATTTGTCCCTACTATACAGGCTCCACTGGTATTAAGCACCTCAGCTCTGTATCGTAGCGTACTTATTTGAGAGGTTGGTTTATAGGAAAGGCACTACAGTATTTTACTCCCACTGGTCCTTAGTAGAAAGGTTTTACATGTACTCCAGAATTCAGTGCACAGGTGTAATTGAATAAGAGAACTCACATCTACTGGTGTTAGTGTATAATTATCTACACTTTTTCAGGTGTACTTTACTATGTTTAAATTAGATGCTAAAACACAGTATATTACCAACTCCTGATTGGCATCGCTACTCACCTTTGACGTAAATGAGCCCACAAGCACCCGTGGTAAGCAAGAACAGGCAACATGCTGTAGCCATTGCTAATATGATAGCCTTTTTGATTCTCTTCATTATGCATATACGTAGAATCAAGTAAGTGGCAAGCAGCATTAGATTTTAACACTCTGAAGTTGACGTTTCCCTTCTTTGACGAAATTCAGAACCCGTCCACCAATCACATGCTATTAGTGTGTTTACAAAACACTTCAAGAGAGGAAAAGCATATACACTTCATATGGATAACATTATAATATTCAATTTATGTATGTTTGTATGTAGTGCCATATAATATAAACTATATAAAAATTCACTTATTATGTATAATATATAAAAGTACACATCTTTATTATCACGTTGCCAGATACTACAAACTACAATTTTTTATTGAAAACTATGTCCACAGTTTGTTTCACAATTCCTACTTTGGGAATGTTATGACAACTTCACATTACTTGTGATTAGTTTGTTTTGACCTTTTTTCAAAAACACAGCCGATACTGTGCCCATTACATACGACCATATTATTATGCTGTTTGGACACATATGGAACTTGTTCTTCTGTATTGAGTATCCCACATTCACACTACATTTTAGATGTCCCCAGCTCAGTTTATCATGTTCAGATACCAAGGATAACACAATGTGTGAGTTGATACCTATTGCACTATAGTGAATATCACTCGTACAAAACAAAGTGTGGCTCCATGAGCACTTGAGCATAGACACTCCATGGCCTGAAGTAGCTAACTATAGGGAACATTACTGTTTCCAAATGATATTATTTCATGGTAGTTCTTCAGTTTACAGCACAGAGAGCCCATTTTAGTAACACGGTTTGATAGGCAGGCCTTAATTAGACTGGGAAGGCCACTAGCCTAGAGCTGGAAGATTAGCTACTCAATAATAGGACAACATTTAACAGGATAATATATAATACTTCATACAAGAAATTTTTGGTTTCGATTGAATTATCTGAACTAAAATGTCCATTTTTATTGAACAATATCGACGAAAACTCCTCCACTGTCCCTTTTACCGAATTCTATACGCGATTCGCCGTAGCGTCCGCCATTTTCCTAGTAGCCATTTAACTTCACCGACTGATACATGTAGGAATGGCGTGATTGTAAGAGTGATGGAAAAAGGTTAGCTATGATTAAATGAAATTGGGATAATGTTAAAATTCAGTCTTACTGATAGTTCCCGTGAAGTACCTTTCATATAGTTCAGTTATCCACACAACAAAATCAGCTACAATTGAGTATTAATTTTATTTAGACTGAGTCAAAATTACATTATTAGCTAAGTAGCTATAATGACAAGATAAATATTCACCAGCTATTCCAAATCAAATAATATCATGAACATAGACAATTGTTCATAAATTGTGAACTTAATATAAGTGTCATTAGAACAATTATTAAGTGACTGTCTTGGAGTGAATTTAAAATGCCTGCATGCCATTTCATGGACGTGTTGAACCTAATAATTATAAAAAACCAACATAATAGGTGATTAATGCAATATTATTATAATAATTATATCATTTTGTATTAAAGTATACAAATTTATCTCCCTTACCATCATCAATCTTCTCAGATGAAACATTTGATGTCATTTCAATACCTGTGAATGTAATTTCATCCTTTTCACCGTTTATAACTGTACCTTCAGTGAGTTTCTCATATTTCAGCACTAATTGGTATGAAGTAAGATGCAATATTGACTATAACAGGCATGAAGCAGTCGCAACACTTCAACCATCATCCTTACTAATTGGGGAGGTATTTGTTGCTGGAGTAGCTACCGATGCCCCCACCAGATACACTTTTTTTCTTTTTACTCTTACTGGGTAGGAGAGAGACCCATATATACGTACAGGCAGCAGGAAGCACGCATCTTGTTTCCAATATGTAATTTCATGTGTGCATGTCAAAGATTCCATGTATGGAGTGTTGTACTACTAACAGTGTTCGTGGCATTTCATCTTACTTTTGCATGCAACGAAGGAGAGGACGATGATGGTGGTGAGGAGGATCAGAACTCCGATAGTAAGACATGCCAAAGATAACCCCAATGCTACGACCTTCTCTGTATTGAAAACAAGCACACTGCCATACACACAAATACTGAGGCTACCTCTGCCATATTTCACTATAATATGTAGCAAGTTTTCATTGACAAGTAGTTTCAAGCAAGTTCCTTACCAAGTACTTCCACTGCTCCCAGTATGGAGAAAACCACACATGCTATCATGCAGAATAATGCTATGAGCAATGGATATATGAATGCTTGGATCTTCACAATGTCTACAAGTGAATCGAATAAGATTTTAATCTTAAGTATTCTGTATAACGATAACAATAATATTTTTATTTTTTTCTGTTGCATTATAATTATTACATACAACAAATTTCATGAAAAACATCCAACAAAATATTAAGCAATTGTTCAAGCTATTTAACCGCTAGAGATGGTTTTGTGTTTCTTGCAGGAACATTCCACCCAATTTAGTGCTGTGTGTGTGTGTGCGTGCGTGTGTGTGCGTGTGTGTGCGTGTATGTGTGTGTGCGTGCGTGTGTGTGTGTGTGTGTGTGTGCGTGTGTGTATGTGTATGTTGTCCATGTCAGTTTGTGTCTTTGTCATATTCCAAAAGTGCCCTGTATACTGTGCGCAATGTTACATTGTAGGATACATGCTGACAGCTGTTATATGCATGGCTTCATACTGTGCAAGAGTTTCGCAATAACTTGTTCAATTGTGCAACCATGTGCAATGATTGTGCAATACAAGCCCCACATTATCCCTCCAGTATAAAATGCCAATTCTGTAATGACACCAATGTAGTACATATATACTGGGATAAGAACATTGGATTTATTCCACACTCAAAAGACACAATGTTGTTCAATTGCAATTGTTTTGACAGTACATTGTCTTACTGAGTTTCTCATATCTTAGTGTATACATTTGCACACTCTCTACTCACATTATTGGGATTTAATATTGCACAATATATTATGATTATGAATGTAGGTAATTGGAGTTTACTAATTGGACTAGAATCTGAACCTTACTGCAAGACATTGAAGAAATGAGGTACATCACATACTGCAGTAATTCACTCAGGAGATGGAGTCAGTGAGGTGTGTCAACATGTTTGTTGTGACCAGAACCTTGCCCTCTGAAGCCATGGATATGCTAGTTGCTAAGGATTCAGGTGAGGGAGCGCACTTATAAGGCTGCTTGGAAGGAACAAAGCCCTAATTTTATGGATATTTGATTAGTATATTGTGAAGGACTTCAAAGAATAGCCTGCAATTCTAGCTGCTTCAAGGTGACCACTGGAGGATTGTTGAATAGGCCATTACCAGCCTACATAGCCCTGCATGTGCAATGTGTCCATCACGTCTAATGATGTTTTCAATTGCTCCCCCTACAGTGGTCTACCTTGTACACCTATACAGTGGATCCTTCGATCTGGACACAGTTGTGACACTCTTGCCATCCCATCAAGTGTCTAATAATCGAAAGACCCAACTTCCACCTAGCACAGTGTAGTATTAGTATTAGTATAGGTTGGTTGATTCGTTGTTTATTGATGTTAAGGTCTTTCTTCACCAGTCTTACTATATATTAGTGACAATCTGATTATAAATTTAGGGGCATTATCTCCTGTAGTGCGAATTATGTTAATTCTTCTTCACAGAACCATCTCTACTATCTTCAAATTCACCAGAACTTAGGAAAACCTTCCCACCAGTTTTTGTCCAATGTTGGTTAACAGTGATGTTACTATGTGTAAGTTTATGGTCCCCTAGTGTCTTCCAATTTTCAGAAATTTAAAAAGAACACACTCAACTAACCTGTTGTATGTGAGCCCACCTTTTGTTCCATGAGGACTGTCCACACACTACTCCTTAACACTGATTCACACACACACACACACACACTGACAAAGCCTAACTCAGTACACCTTGAAACCTTTAGGCTTGAGTTGGTGGTAAATTAGGCACTGTTGTTTTACAAGGCTTCCACATACAAACCTACTTACAACACAAACACACAAGATATTTCATACGTTTTCGTTTCATTTTCGCTGAGTGTCCACTTCTGTCTGACTCGATGGAGTTGTGGATTTTCTATTTACAAATTGTGGTTTAGGTGTTGTGTTTTTATGTGAAGTAGACATTTTCAGTATGTTCCACATGTGTGTTTTCAGTGTACAGTCATTTTTCTTCACAAAGTGCCCAAATAAGGGCATTCAACTACCTCCTAATTGTAAATACATTATATTGTATCATATTATACTGCATTACAACATTCATACACTAACTATATCATGAGTTATGTATATATTATGGTCATATGGACAGGAGTATCCGTGGTAATCAGTGAAAACTATTACGTAGTCTCACTGGTCATCATGAAGCTTAATAATACATTGATCCAGGACGCTTAAGGCGTGCAAACAGCATTTGTCATTGTGGATATGGACACTGGAGGGGTTGTGGTGATTGACAATGGAGAATGAAATTTTATATTAATTAGTGGGACCAACACATCCAGGAGGATATGTGCATGCATCCATTTTTGTGTTATGTGTCATATGGGGACTGGGCAGCCCATGGTGACTAGTGACAAAATGTTAGATTATTATCTGTTTGGTCACCATGCAATAGGTCATATTAGCATGTGTATGTGATTATGCGGGTCATGCACCGTGCTGTAGATGTACAGATTCCGAGGTATAGGCACTACGTACTTATATTTGCCTGCTCGATGGAAAGGTCTCAGGTCTGTCCCACCAGTACTACAGCTGGATACAGCATACCATGCAATGGGGTCTCTAACTTTCCACACATTTGAAAGAGAGCCGACTATGAACCAAACCACATTTGGTTGGCAGTATAATTATAATGATTTGTACTTACATAGTATCATGTTTATGGTGACCACTTGTACATATTGAAATGGAGAGTATTATCATAATAATTATACTTACTTGAAATCTCAGTATACCACTATACTCTATGCTTATCCTTACATGTGTGCACATGCCCACATACTTTAAGTACGTATGTACGTACACACGTATGTTCGTAATTTATATCTGATTAATATATCGTGTAGACATAAATCAGCCAATCAGTATGTGGGTTAGTAAATTATGAACGTATGTATAGCTGACAGTGCAACTAATCCAACCAAAAATGGAATTGATCAAATAAAGTAAGATGTTAATGACATATTGTTACTTAATGTATGAAGTCACAGTCCCATATGCTGGATTAGCTGTCATTTCCACTCTTCCAGCTGCTATTTCATCTTCACTTCCCACACCTGTAGGATATTCGTAAACTGTTTCTTTTGTGGATTCTTTGGGATCACAGACATTGGCATATATTTTGTCTGCAATTTTAGGATCTGTTGACTCTGATAGTATAAATTGAGATAGAATCTCTTAATTAAGTTATCCAATTCATAGCAACAATAATATGTAAATTTTGAATTAGAATGTAAGTTTGATTAACTTTTGCTTTTTCTTGTGGTCGAGGGTCCATATGCTGGATTTGATGTCATTTCCACTCTTCTAGCCACTATTTTTTCATCACTCCCCACATCTGTGGGATAGTCGTATATCTCTTCTATGTTGCGTTCCATTACAACAGGATCATGAATGAAGTCATATATGTCTGTCATTTTATGATCCATGGACTCTGAAAGCATACAATGTTCACAAAATAATCATGAATAAAACTGTATTCTCAATTGTACTATTTGATGGATTTTATTTAATCACCTTTTCTTTTCCTTGAGTATGTGAAAAAAGAGTGTATTCCCAACATAATAGGGAGAAACAACACTCCAACAAATATCAGTGCTATAAGAACAGGGAGAGCTATGTCTGCACCTGTTAAAGTAGATTAGGATGATGTTTGTTACAATTGTATGTGTGTATTTGTATGCGTGTGTGTGTGTGTGTGTGTGTTTGTGCGTACATGCATGCGTGTTTGTATGGTTGCTTGTGCTTGTATGGTTGCTTGTGTGTGTGTGTGTGTGTGTGTGTGTGTGTGGTGTGTGTGTGTGTGTGTGTGTGTGTGTGTGTTTGTGTGTGTGTGTGTGTGTGTGTGTGTGTGTGTGTACGTGTGTGTGTGTGTGTGTGTGTGTGTGTGTGTGTGTGTGTGTATAAGATGCAGTGAAGCAAACATTATACTCACCTATTGTATTAGCCAATAGAACAATCTCTAGACTAGATGTCAGTAAGCAGGCATATACAGCCATCGTACATCCCCACACAATAACACCTATAATGTGTGTAAAAGTGATGTGATAATGACTTGTAGCTCTAGAGTGATATATACACTCGACATCTATATAGGGTATAAATTCATATGCATATATTATACCCATGGCGTCATTATTGTAGATATTGTTGGGACTTGACATGCATGCATTGATATCACAGCTATGTCTTCCCTCACCACGTTAGAGAGAGGTGATATTGCTGGATGATATTTGGAGTTATGTGGTTATGAAGTAAACTAATTTGTATGGTTTCCATCCATTCTATGAAATAATGTATTATATTGTTAACATAATAATATTATTGAACTTTGAAGGATGCATAGGTACACTGTGATTCATCTCTGGGTCTAGTTTCTGGAATATAATATAGAGCTATACATTTTCAGGCCTATAATATTATATTTTCATTTTCACTTCTGGTATGTAACTCTTGTCCGATATAAATATATAATGTGTATTCCAATGCGTAGATCTATTATCACTCCAAGCAGTTGAACTGCATCTTCGAACCTCACCATTGATGTTGGTGAAGCAGACAAAAAATAAACTTTACACTGACATGATGAAAGAGTATAAGCCATTTGTGGTTGAAAACTTTCCTTCATCCGATACTCGGTGCTTGCCTGCTTTGGGCCATAGGATTTGATCGATAACAACTTGCCTGCCGCCCTTGATATTTGCGATGGACATTTTGGATATTAGCCCAAAACTGGACATAAAAGTTTCATAGCCACGTTTCAGACCAATCAGATATGTGGGTTGCAACTTATTCCACTTATGAAAGGTTATTATCAATTAACCTCATTAAACTTCTCAGTAATAATTTATATTGCATGAAAAAGATGATTGATTTGGAAATGCCGAGAATTAGAATTTGGGCTAAAATTTGAGTGCAACGACTTTACTGACTTTAATATCTTCAGTGAAGGTTCCTTCAAGTTCAAGAAGAAGACCCCAGTATTCCGAGTGTGGGAGTGGTAGCCCTATGAGATTGTAAACTGTACTTACTGTTACCTGTTTCAATGCTACTAGATCTATTTATGAAGCAGATACCGGGGAAGTTACTGTCTGATTTTTGCACTGATGCTATAAGAAACCTCCACCTAGCACAGTGTAGTATTAGTATTAGTATAGGTTGGTTGATTTGTTGTCTATTGATGTTAAGGTCTTTCTGCGCCAGTCTTACTATGTATTAGTGACAATCTGATGATATATTTAGGGGCATTCTCTTCTATAGTGAGAATTATGTTAATTCTTTTTCACAGAACCATCTCTACTATCTTCAAATTCACCAGAACTTAGGAAAACCTTCCCATCAGTTTTGTCTAATCTTGGTTAACAGTGATGTTACTATGTGTAAGTTTACAGTCCCCTAGTGTCTACCAATTATCAGAAATTCAAAAAGACACACTCAACTAACCTGCTGTGTGCAAGCCCACCTTGTGTTCCATGAGGACTGTCCACACAATAATCCTTAACACTGATTCACACACACACACACTGACAGAGCCTAACTCAGTACACCTTGAAACCTTTAGGCTTGAGTTGGTGGTAAATTAGGCACTGTTGTTTTACAAGGCTTCCACATACAAACCTACTTACAACACAAACACACACAAGACACATCATACGTTTTCGTTTCATTTTAGCTGAGTGTCCACTTCTGTCTGACTCGATGGAGTTGTGGATTTTACTATTTACGAATTGTGGTTTAGGTGTTGTGTTTTTATTTAAAGTAGACATTTTCAGTATGTTCCACGTGTTTCCAGTGTACAGTCATTTTACTTCACAAAGTGCCCAAATAAGGGCATTTAACTACCTCCTATATGGTCCGAAAATCGATTTTTTTTTTTTTATAATACTCTACACCCATCTAACCTTTAATCTTGTTATTCTTCATTTCAGCATATTTAATTCCTTAGAAGCGGTACGATTGTAATTTCAGCTGAACAATCCAAGTCGCAGGTATGTGAGATTTGAGGGCCTCAACTACTGAGCATAAAATTGTGGTTGGAGCATTATGTCAACAATTTGGCTAAGCCAGGGCCGGCGCCATAGGGGCGTCCGGGGCGGCCATAGACACCCCGCTTTTTGTTTTCAAGCCTAGTTCGAGTTAATACCTCGAACCGCTCGAGCATTGTTGCAGTCCACGCTGTAGTAGACTGCCACAACCATCTTACCACCGCATTGACTCCATTTTGTCCTGACGTCATAGTTACCTTTACATTATGCAGCGCCACTAGAGTAGGTACTAATCATTTTACGGACACAATGTATTAATTATCGGCCATCTTTTTGTCGAACTCGCTGAACGAACAGACAAGTATTGTATATCATTTCAAAGCTCGGAGAAATACAAGAAACATGGCCTTTGAAAAGATTACATTACTTTGGTACCTAACGAGAAATACGCTTCCAAACACCGTCCGATAAATATCAATTTACGGACGATCAGCATGTATTAACGGACTAAGGTCGGCATCCCTCGTATGAATATACGATCTGCCCGAAACACTTACTGATACTACAGCCACAAGTGCTTAAAGTATTCCCGAAGAATCAGAATCATCCATTGCCAATTCGCTGCGATAGACTTCCGAACAAATCCCCCCTTGTGGTGTCATCTATTATCGGACACTCCTCCTTAGATACACCAACTGTTACAACAATTATAGACCTTCAAATACGCCAATTAAAGGTGCACCAGAAGTAGAAAACATTAATGTAGCTGCAGCAACAGTATTAACATAGGCTGACATTGACATTAGTTGTTTTATGATGTTAAGTTCTTTCTCTCCGGTCCCGATCCTATATCTTAGTGAGAACCTGATTATAGAATTGGGACCATTCTTGCCCAGTTCTAGTATCATGTTTGATGGTGACCAGTTGCACATATTGAAATGGAGAGTAGGAATATTTATAGATTCACTTTAAGACTCATTGTACCACTTTAAATACATGCATATCTATGCACATGCATGCACTGGCTTGCACATGTGCACTCACGCCCATATACATGTATATACATAATATATATGTGCTTGAAGTATGTACATAATATTATATTCATAGTTTATACCTGATAAATATATATTGTGTAAACAGAAATCATCCGAACACTATGTAGATCAGTAAATTATTGCATCAAGGTTTGTTTATCCTGGAAGGTACATACAGTTGACAGTGCAACTATTTAATAATCCAATCAATAATAGAATGGATCAAATAAATTGTGTTAATTTCATACTGTATGTATGTAGTCATAGTCCTATAATATGATGGGTCATTTCCACTCTTCTAGCTGCTATTTCATCTTCTCCACTCCCCACACCAATAGGATTATAGTAACTGTTGTATACCACTTTTTGTGGATTCTTTGGGATCACCAACATTGATAAAATAATATTATTATTATCAGGTTCTGTCGACTCTGAAAGTATAAATTTTAGATAGTTAATCTGAACTAATCCAAATCTTATTCCAACAAGCAATAGTATAATGTTACTTATGAATTGCAATGTAGTTTCAATTTACTTTTGCTGTTTCTTGTCAATACAAGGACTGAGTGGACTGTGAACACAATAGGAAGAACCATTACTCTGATCACAATTAACAATATGCAGACAGCAACAGCTATATAGATACCTATGAATACAAGGAAATATCAATAGTGACAGGCAGAGTATATACTAGGTAATTCAATATGTCACTGAGCTAGTTTTGAGTGACTGTGATAAGTCGTATTAATGTTTGTTGGAGTGTGTATGCATCACACTGTGTATGTATACGTATGAGTGCATATGTAGGTGTTTGTAGGCCTGTGTTTGTGCCTGCATGTGTGTGTGTGTGTGTGTGTGTGTGTGTGTGTGTGTGTGTGTGTGTGTGTGTGTGTGTGTGGGTGGGTGGGTGCATGCAATGTACTTGTGTTTGTATATATATATATGTGTGTGTGTGTGTGTGTGTGTGTGTGTGTGTGTGTGTGTGTGTGTGTGTGTGTGACAGTGGTGTCAGAATAGGGGCGATGGAGTGACTTTGGAAGCCCCGCTTTTTAGCACAGCACCAATATTTTTATTTAATGTCACAGAGAAAGTAATTACAGAGCCAAAACCTTACTATTAAAATCTCAAGTGACATTTTTCATTTCGAATTCTTGAGCATTGCTGACAGAGAGTATGACTATCAAAGCGTTTAGATTTTCATCTATTCTACCTCTGTTTATAGAGCTGCCAATTTTTCTCATAACAAAAATGTCTTCCACACCATTGCTACATTATTTGACTTCGTGAAGACCTTTGATTCGACAACCACATCTTCGTCCAGCCTCAGACGATAGTGTGATCTCCCTACTTTCTGAATGTTTCCCACACCTTTGTGTATGCATGTAGATGCAGTGAAGTATATAAACAATACTTACCTATGAATTTGACCAACAGAATAGTCACTAAACCGGGTACTAGCAGGCAGACAATTAGGAGCAGTGCACACACCAGTACTTGCCACTTAACAGTATCTGTAACAAAATGTGCAGAAACAATGAGCCAGATGTAGTGTATGAATGGTGGATACAGATAGTCTCTATTATTTTGAATAAGCTCACTATGACGATTGTAGAAGTGTTCCATTCATAATACTATTCTGCATAATGGAATTAATTATTTACATTTTACACATTCATTTTTATACATTTGTATGTACGTATTATGCATAATATAGGCAAGATATTCTAGCTATATACAGTGCCAGCCAAAGAAACGGAACGATTGTTCTTAATTGGTAAAATGTCCGCCTGTGCATTGAATGAAATTTTACTCATTAGGCTGAGCTATATAGTCGTGTATGTTGCAATATCGAACATACGGTAGAGCACACGACACAGGGTCACTTGAAGCAATAAATCACTCAGAGAATACAGCTGTCATTAGATTAAAACTAGACTATAGACTAACTATTACAACACCAGCATGCAGTGTAAATACAGCAACTATTAATAGTAACATGACATAATCTATTACTCTAGCACACATACATAGTGTAACTATTGCATAGCATTATTTAGTCATGCCACAGTATGTTCCTTTTTCATTGAGCTTAGGAAATTCATGAAATTCATGTTTGTTTTGTCCACCATATAAGGAGTTGTTGACTCTATAAACAGGAAATGAATGGAGTCTTGAAATAATGACTGGTTTACTTTAGACAATGTAAACTTACTGTATGTTGCAATTCCATATGAAGGGTTAACTGTCATTTCCACTCTTCTAGCTGCTATTTCATCTTCTTCGCTCCCCACACCTGAAGATCTAGAATAGTCGTATACCTCTTCTTTGTTGGGTTCTATTATAGCAGGATCATAAATATTGTCATATGTGTCGATCATTTTAGGATCTGCTGACTCTTGAAGATAGTCACATGTCCTCTCTTTATTGAGTTCAGGCAGTTCACAGTCGTATTCGTCCGCCATGTCAGGAGTTGTTGACTCTGAGCAAAGAAATTAATAGAAGTCTTATATTTATGTTTGTTTGCTTGAACATGACATTGTTCCTTACTGCTAGTCCCTACACCAAATCCTGCGTTGAGATCTGCTGTTGTTTCCACTCTTCTAGCTGCTATCTCATCTTCTTCACTCCCTTGAATTGTAGAATGGCCAGATTCTGTCTCTATGCTGGCTTCGTTATGATCACACACATATGCATAGGTGTGTATGTTCGTCTTTTTAGGATTTGTTGGCAATGACTCTGAAAGTTATCAAAGACACCTGTCACGATGCACTCAATGTCATCAATGCATTACGATATCTACTCAAATTTCTGCTGAGCTTACGTTTATTGTGCCTTGCCCAATTCAGGGCACAGTACACCATGAATGCAATGGGGAAGACCATCACTCCAGCAAGGATCAGAGATATTGAGACAGGAAGGGCTATGTCTGTACCTGTGAAATATTATAAAAGCAACATTGAGGGTAAGATGGCCCAATCAGGTTACTATTATAACTGGTCTTGAGTCTCATTGCAGTATCAGGGGCTAGGTAAGCAGCAGCAAGTGTGTGAGTATGTGTGTGCGTGCGTGCGTGCATGTGTGTGTGTGTGTGTGTGTGTGTGTGTGTGTGTGTGTGTGTGTGTGTGTGTGTGTGTGTGTGTATGTGTGTGTTGTACTGTATATAGTGAACAGTGCTTACCTAGATAATGAACCAATGCAAGGACAACAACATTGGTTGTCAGTAGACAAAAGAATACAAGCAACGCACATACCAATACTTGCCACTCAAGACTACCTGTAGGGTAATACAAAAGGAATTATATATTATGTAGAATCAATGATTGGAAGAGAAATAAATGTGGCCTATAATTTAAATGTTCCACATTTATGTTGACTGCTGAAGAATGGTATTCACTACAGCATTGTACCCTTTAAGTACAGATCTATGACTTTGACATGACAATAAAATGAATAGAAACATGACATTTGACTTGTAAATTTGAAGAATTGATATAATAATTTCAATAATTGATCAATTGATTAATTCCTCACCGCAAGCCCCAGTCCCTTGTGCAGGATTTGGTGGAAATTTAACACCTCTATCTCCTATTGTGTATTCATCCTCTTCACCCATAAAACTGTCATCTTTTACTTCTTTGTTGGGTTCTGAACTACGAGAGACATTGTCATTTGTGTTGGCTGTTGTAAGATCCATTGACTCTGAAAGGCAATAATTAATACAAATATCCTGATCAAACAGCATGTTAGAACCTCTCTTTCATTTAGCTTACTTCTTTTTATCCATTTATGGACAAAGTACACAATTAACACACTAGCAATGATCATTAATCCAACAAAGACTAGAGTGATGCTGACTGGAAGAGATATGTTCATACCTGTGAATAACATACAGTATATTGATATTAAAAGAAAGTTACAACAGCTGGACTAGAGTGTTGTATTTGACCAAGTTAAGCTTTAAGTTAGTAAACTTGACTATAAATGCATTATACACGTGTGTGTGTGTGTGTGTGTGTGTGTGTGTGTGTGTGTGTGTGTGTGTGTGTGTGTGTGTGTGTGTGTGTGTGTGTGTACACAGTATGTGTATGTGTTGCCTAAGTACAACGTATTGATACAGAAGCAAATAGTACTTACCAGTAGTGCCAGCTAAGAGCATGTTCACTAAACTGATCACAAGTAGACAAATGATTATGAGCAGTGCACACATCAGTAGTTGCCATTTGACAGTATCTATAACCAAGTGTAGGATCAAGAGTGGGTTATAGTGCGAACTGACACTTTAATGGTGTGTACTGTAGTATCCATTACAACATGACTGTATCATAGATAATAGAACTTACATAGTTCAATTATCTATGATTGTAGTGTAACCCATACAAGTGTGTAACCTTACATGTGTAGATTAGTCTAAGACTTAAACTACCTTTACTTTGATCCATACCATCTTACCTTTTTATGTTTGCACCTTATGTGAATAAGTGTAAGTGTATTAAGTTTTTGATGGCAATAGTGCTCTAGCTAGAGTATTCTGTATTAAAATTAATCATCATTGTCTTTATATGCACATTACATTTGAGTTGATGAGTTGTTGTAATATTACCTGAATAATAATTGGTAATTATTTGAGACATTAGCTCCATGTTCATTAAGTAAACACAGAGTTACAACATGTATTAACCCAAAGTATATTCTAACCAGGAGTCAGTACTAACCAGGAGTTTGTACTAGCCAGGAATGTGTACTAAGCAGGAAAGGGCACTAACCAGGAGTGTATACTAACCAGGAGTGTGTACTAACCAGGAGTCAGTACTAACCAGGAGTGTGTACTAGCCAAGAATGTGTACTAACCAGGAGTGTGTACTAACCAGGAGTCAGTACTAACCAGGAGTGTGTACTAGCCTGGAGTGTGTACTAACCAGTCCAGAGTGTGTACTAACCAGGAGTGTGTACTAGCCAGGAATGTGTACTAACCATTAGCGTGTACTAACCAGGAGTATGTACTAACCAGGAGTGTGTACTAACCAGGAATGTGTACTAACCAGGAGTGTGTACTAACCAGGAGTCATGCAGTATTAACCAGGAGTGTGTACTAACCGGGAATGTGTACTAACCAGGAGTCAGTATTAACCAGGAGTGTACTAGTCTAACCAGGAATGTGTACTAACCAGGAGTATGTACCAACCAGGTGTGTGTGTGTACTAATACATATTAAACTAACCAGGAGTAAAATATATTATTAAAAAGTACCTTTCATACATCAGGTATGAGGTTTCAGGTATTCTTACTTAATATTGGGAACCGTTAGCCATAGGTTATTTAGAGTGGCACTCACTATATCCTGTTACATCCACTCTTGCATTCATGCATCAATACCACTGTTTCAGTATGGATTGGAATGCAGTGAAGACCTTCTGGATCATAGACTGATCCAAAAGGTGTTCCAGCCAAAGCTGGTGCTTTCCAAGCATAAGATTTCCATACCCAACATAATGCACACATGCATACACACATTATACACACATACACGTCAAAACATCCTCACAAGTCTTCATTTCAGTCTATTCTCTAGACTATGATTCTTATCCAGCTCTATCCTTTCTTATAGTTGTGGTTAGTTTACAGTGCAGTCATCATATTATAGTGGGAGCCTTGTGTGAGGTTCAGTAAGGTTACCTGGGATATAATAGTCATTCAGTCTCCTCTATAATCGCTATCCTGTTACATCCACTCTTCTATGGTTTGCCTACAGTACACTTCTGAAGCTTCATTTATTTGAAGTGAACGTGCTGAAAAGGGAGTGTGAAGCTGTATAGTGGTGTGAGGTGAGTTATAGGAGACCTGATAAACAAGTCAGGTTGTTTGTTGACTGTGTATATCCAATGAATGTCTGGTTTCCATGACAAAAATGCACACTTCAGATCTGTTTCCACCATGTCATGAGTCCAGCTTGCATGTGCGTGTGTGTACGTGCTTGTGAATACTATAATACCATACATAGTATATTTGGATGAACAAACAAAACATTATGAAGTTTAATCATGTGTAATATAATGCTGGATAAGACGATCTGGATTGATTATAATTACTATAATATTATGTTGATTCAGTCATTTTCGGTACTGATATGAGCTGTCTCAGTCCTATGTATGGGATTTGGTCTCTTTTCCACTCAAAGCTGCTGTATCATCTTCTCCACTCCCATCACCTACAGGATAGTCATATACCAATTTTGTGTTGGATCCTGTGGAATCACAGACATTGACATATTAAAGTTATTAGGATCTATTGACTCTAAAAGGTAGTCACTTTTTCCTTCTTCATTGTGTTCAGGCAATTCGATCACAGATGTATCTATCATATTAGGTGTTGCTTGTCTTAAAACAATAAATAAATGTTGTAAATCTATAATTTTGTTTAATGACAGCCAGTGTAGTGATTGATCTATTAGTTAATACCATAGTTAAGTACTAGTTACTACAGATCCATATTAATACTTGCTGCTTTAAAACTATTATTTCTACTACTATTGTGTGTGTGTGTGTGCGTGCATGGGCATTCATATGCATATTCTGTGACTTGAATAGTAATAAACATTCTTAATAATGCATGCATCTAGAAAAAATTACGGGACTCACCTGTGAAGGTTAAATTCATTGTGCCATGCATGCATGCGCTACCACATACTGATTTGCTGCACGTCAATATGCATACTTACATGTACACTCAAAACATACATTAAATCCTGCAGTGCCTCACTGAGTATGAGCACCAGCTCATTTAATTAATGGGGTCACATGATAATATTACTGTTCTCAATTACTCAACATGTCAATGATTGTGTTTATGATACTACATAATGAATTCATGGTTACACTAAACTTTAAACTCACCATCAAAGATCGAGGTTCATACAAAGCACAGTGTTGTCAATAATATTTTGTCTAAATTTAATGAGAGGCTAAGCGCTTATATATATTTTCTAAGAATGTGAGGACCAGCTGCTGATTTATTCAGATACAGATGTAATTTGTACGTCGACGAGTCGTGCTATCGGCGAAGATTAATAAGTAGCCATTTTATAAGAATGTCAAATAAAATGGCTTCCAGAGGTTGATTATCGTCATCTTTGATGTTACAAGTATTCTGTAAGCCTTAAGAATCGAAATCGCCTGATATCGCTCAGAGGTGGTCATCCAAATTATACATTTATGATTAGCAATGGCTATGTGGTTTACAAGTCTTAGGTTTGTCATGGCTCAAATTTGAGCAGAATTCTCAGTGAAATTATTTCGAGAATCCCGAAAAGGGGCTTCGAATTAGAGTAGTCGAACATTGATATCTGTGGATCCTTATATATATATATATATATATATATATATATATACATATAAAGCTATGCTGGGAGTATGCAGCTTCCTCTCACAGTTGCTTGTATTCTGAGGTACAAACGTCTTTCCTGGAGCACAGTTCAGTGACTGCATTCTAAGAGTATCAAATAGAGACTTCTTTGTACTCTCGAAATATATTAGTACAGAAAAGATGAGAGATAATATGATTTGCATAAACATGTAATCAGCAATTCCAGTATGAGTGAAAAATTATAACAAATTGATATCCATCCTGGATGATATGTCCATCACTACAGGCATGTGGTCACGGTTCTGTATGCTGGATTCGGTGTAATTTCCATTATTTCAGTAAGGTTTCCATCATCCACATTAGGATGGTCATATATCCTATTTTCATTGAGTTCAGGCAATCCACAGTCATATTCATCCACCATATCAGGAGTTGTTGTCCCTGGAAACAGAATATTTAATAGGAATGTTATGATTTAATCATCATTTGCTCAAACATGTTTCTCACTACAAGTCACAGTCCCATATGCTGGATTTGGTATCATTTCCACTCTTCTAGCTGCTATTTCATCTTCCCCGCTCCCCACACCAGTAGGATAGTCGTATATCACTTCTGTGTTGGGTTCTCTGACATTGTAAGAAATGTCCTTTATTTTACTATTCTACTGCCTCTGGTGATACAGTGAAATCTTGATGTCAATAACAAGGATCTATATTTATTATAGCTATTGCTTAACTTACTATACATGATAAATGCAATGGGAACGATCATCACTCCAACAAGGATCAGAGTTATGGAGACAGATAGAGGTATGTCTATACCTGTGGAAGTATTAAGAGTAACGTACTGCACTTGTCTGTGTGTGTGTTCTTGTTTGAGAATTATTTTGTGTTTTGACTTGTGAACTAAACAGTACTCACTGATGGCATCCTCCACTATAGCGACCACTATGCTGGCTATCAGTGTGCAGAGAAATAGGAACAGTGCACACAGAAACATCGTTAATTCAACAGATCTAGAGGTGACCAAGTGTGGATTACTGAGTGCACAGATAGTAACTGCACATATCACAGAACGGCATCCAAGCAACCTCTGTATGTTGCACTATATTTACCAAATATTTATTGGTGGAAATTGTCCTAGATATGTCTTTAGGACCAATAGCTAATGACACAAGACTCTCATTTCCTCCATTAGCTCTTACCATGTTAACAAAATAAAAGTATTTTATTTGAGCTGTGATTGTTACATTAACCAACACACACACACACACACACACACACACACACACACACACACACACACACACACACACACACACACACACACACACACACACACACACACACACACACACACACACACACACACACACACACACACACACACACACACACATACACACACTTACTAATCTTCTTCATTTTCGTGTTCTCCAATATTCTGGTCCTACATAGGTATGATGATACCTTTTGCAGTTGATTTATAGTGCACTCCTCTGTCTTCGTTTAAAGTGAAAATGTTGGTTGCTACATGAAAATGTTTTGTATAGAATCTGATCTTCGAGTTGACAAGAAGTAGTAAGTAAAAACAAACATGCAAGACATTATATTGTTTTGTATTTGAAATGTGTGAGCATGTTTTGGGTCCTTTGTCCCTCTAATCTCACTTTGATCTTAATGGGTTTGCAAACCTGGGGAACATAGTGTGATCCTTCATTTAATGTAAATGTACATTACGGAATGGGAGGTGTTGATTGAGAAATGATACCCTGGTCCATGCTATTCAGCAATAAGATGTACTTTTTAAGCTGATAACTTAATGTATACATTTATATATTAGTGTTCTGTAAAGGATCTGACAAAGAACTTCACAGTTAAAATGTCATACTATCATTACTATATCATGTTACATGAATGCTTGTCATATGTTTTACATTATAATATAACTGAATATTATATTACATGCCCAATACCGGACCCACAGCCCACACACACTCATGAATATGCATAAACTTGTGCATTTCAACAACATATAAATTGTACTACTGTACATACAGCTAGTGTGTGTATTGATGGATACCATGATGTATGTAAGTACATCATAATTTTGTATGTATTGATCAGATATTGTAATGTATATTAATTTTGGATATTATGTATATATGTGCCTGATAATGTACCCTATGTACCAAGGTATAACATACACTTGGGAAGGTGAATGTCATCTTTAGCTAATAATATGGTTCAATGGGCAAACACTGCATAAATGATGAGATTCATAATTATTAGGTCATAGTGCTGGTGATAGTGGCAACAGGCTTCCTCGTAGATAGTATTTAATAACCACAATCAATGATGGTGATCTCAGATACCCACACCTACACCAGGGGTTGATTTTCTATATTGTGAGGAGCCGTGTGGCTACTTTACAAGTTGCCCTCCAGTAGTATAGACTATACACAGTCAGTGTAACCTGTACATAAAGACCACCCATGCATGCACGGGACCAGCAATAGGCATCAGGGTGGTCTTTATACAGAGCATACATAAGAGTATACATGTGTTTGTACGCTCATGTGTGTGTCATGTGCATGTATGTATGTGTGTATGTGTGTGTGTGTGTGTGTGTGTGTGTGTGTGTGTGTGTGTGTGTGTGTGTGTGTGTGTGTGTGTGTGTATTCTGAGATTTGAATATTACATACATATATCAGATGTATATGTATGTGTACATATATTATGTAATATGGTGGCAGTATACAGTTCATCACCAAGTTGGATGTCTTCCCATAAGATATTCATGGAGACATTTTTGTACCGAGTCTCAACATGTATTCCAAAGAGAATATGAGTTACATAATTTGGATAAACCTGTTATTATCAGCACTTCTAGTGTACATTCTGATGGTGAAACTTACCACTTGTGCCTACTAAGCAAAGGAATAAATGAAATTTCCAAACAGGAATGCTGTATGTACAACACACAGTAGAGTACATGTAGAGGACATGAGAGTCATAACAGCTAGCTGTATGTATATGTGGATGCATAAAAAATTAGTACTATAAGTCATGTATGTACACACATGTACGATACATATCCGTAGCCTAACTAATGTATACTATTATATTTAATATTCTACACATAAGCATATTCATTCAGTCTGATTCAGTGACTGAGTTATACACTTACCCGCTGTGTTGTGGGGGCTCAAAGAGGGATTAATAGTATTGTTATGAAAATTATGAAACTGACAATAATCAAATGAATGAAGTACATTAAATTTATGCGGTGAATTTTCACATTATCATGTTCTCACTGTATGTATGTGAATGGTCACGTTCACATATGCTGAATTTGGTGTTATTTGAGAATCCCATCTTCTAGGATAATTATGTCTACTTTCCTAGCCTCAGCCTCATCTTCTCCACTCACCTCATCTGTAGGATAATCGTATACCACTTTTGTTAGGTTCAGTGGGATCACAGATATCAACATGATTGAATGTTGACTCTGAGATATATAGTCGTGTGTTTGGCAATATCGAACATACGGTAGAGCGCACGACACAGGGTCACTTGAAGCAATAAATCACTCAGAGAATACGACTGTCATTAGACTAGAACTAGACTATAGACTAACAATTACAACATCAGCTGCAGCATACAGTATAAATACAGCAACTATTAATAGTAACGTGACATAATCTATTACTCTAGCACTCATACATAGTGTATCTATTGCATAGCATTATTCACTTATGCCACAGTATGTTCCTTCTTCACTGAATTTAGGAAATGCATATTTGTTTGGTTCACCATATAAGGAGTTGTCGACTCTAAAAACATTGCATTAGAAAGGAATGTTATATTTCTGAACGTTAGCTTGAAACATGTTATAGTATATGCCATATGCTGAATTAGCTGTCATTCCCACTCTTTCAGTTACATTTTCATCATCCACATTAGGATGGTCGTATATCCTCTCTTCATTGAGTTCAGGCAGTTCACAGTCATATTCGTCCA
>OZ026564.1:627610-632610 GCA_964020155.1 Chondrilla cf. caribensis | reverse complement strand
GTGAGTTAGGGTCTGGCTACGCGAGACTAGGCCTTGGACTCATAGCACACATACTTGGGTCATTTTAATATGTAACGTCACATAGTACAGAGAGAATAGACATACAGACATGAATTGGTAAATAAATATAATTTCATTGTTATCAATGTGATTTTTAAGGTACCCAATACATTTTATCACTGGTCATTACTGGTAGTACATATGTGGTTTGAAATCCATATGCTAGATTTGTACTCTTTCAGTTGCCATGTCATCATCTTCAGGATAGTCATAATCCCCTTCTTCATTGGGTTCTGGCACTTCATATTCATATATGTCCATCATATCAGGTGTTGACTCTATAAACAGGAAATTGATAGTCTTATGTAATATGATGGTTTGCTTGAAACACATTCCTCACTGAAATTCACAGTCTCGTATGCTGGATTTGGTGTCATTCCCACTTTTTCAGTTACATTTTCATTGTCTGCATTAGGATGGTCGCATATCCTCTCTTCATTGAGTTCAGTCAGTTCACAGTCATATTCGTCCACCATATCAGGAGTTGTTGACTCTGAAGACAGGAGATTTAATAGCCAAGAAAATTATGATTTCATTATCATTTGCTCAAGCATGTTCCTCACTGCAAGTCACAATCTCATATGCTGGATTTGGTGTTATTTCCACTCTTCTAGCCGCTACTTCATCTTCTCCACTCCCCACACCTGTAGGATAGTCGTATACCACTTCTTTGTTGGGTTCTGTGTGATCACAGACATTGACATATATCTCTGCCATTTTGGGATCTGTTGATTCTGAATGTATAAAAGTTGCATATCAATCGACCAACATGATTCTTAAGTAGTGTATGGGTCTATGCTTACTTTTGCGTTTCTTCATCCATTTGAAGACAGAATACATTACAAATGCAGGGAGAAGGACTATCAATCCAACAAGGATCAGAGTTACTGAGACAGGAAGGGCTATGTCTGTACCTGTGGAATATATATAAATTTGATGTACAAGTATTAGACTCATGTAGGATAAACCCGTCTGTGTTTGTGCGTGCATGCACATGTGCTCACTTTATGCGTACTATAGTCAGTGTATTTCCATATGCATCCATTGGTTCATAAATGACTGTGTCCCTAGCTATCTTTGTATTAGTGCTGGGAATTTTCAAATTGATTATCAGTGCATAGAGTGACTGGTTGATAAGTCGATTAATTAATTGGTTACTAAGCACTGAAGTAATTGAGTGGGCGTTACCAGAAACCACTCCCACTTTATTTGACTGAATAGTCATCCATAATGCGTGATAATGTGAAGTCTTTAGAGCCCTTTTCACATTCCAGGTACTGTTGAAGTACGAAATTGAACCCATGTAGTGAAGGTTATGGGTAATTAATATGGTCAGGATGGCTTCCCGTTTCACTCACTTAATTACTTCCTGTGATTAATTGACTTGCTTGCAGATAATCCGATTTGAAATGGGAATCGATTGTTTAATCAATTAATCATTCTAGCGCTACTGTGAATGTACATTATGATGAACTACAAGGGACCCACCAAATGAGGTCTTATCGGATGTTCTTCTTATCAGGATTTGGTTACTACATGTACATAAACTACTACAGTGAACTAAATAATACTAAAAAATTGCTTTATGTTAAAGCAGAAATTAGTCTTAAAGGTGTCTTGATGAGGTTCTGCTGTATTACTGTAAAACTATTATTCAGTGCTTACCTATTACATTGACCAATAAAACAGTTAATAGACTAGCCAATAATAGGCAGCAGAATATGAGTAGTGATACTATCATGGATGCCTTCCATTTGAAAATACCTATAGTGTGGAAATAAGTGAGTGATATAAAATTTGAATTAGTATGCATTGCCAATGTTCAAGCTTACAAACACTGATATCCCTAATCCAAATGTATGAATCTGATTCAAAGGTTTGGGTACTCTTCAGCTATATATGTTGGTAAATTGATAAACAAGTGGAGACGTCCCAATGTAATATGGTAAACATCAAATTTGTAAGAGTTCATATGTAAATCAGACCACATTCTTCACTGGGCTACATTTACTGGACTTTGGGTAAGTGAATGTAGTCATTGTCCACACATAATGTACTTGAGTACACATCAGTTGTGTGTGTTAGGTTAATACCTTGAACTGTAACATAATATGGCCAAACTTATTATTGCTCTATTTTACTCATACACACATTTGCATGCTACACACTCAGATAACAACCTGAACCAGCCATAATTCTTCATTCCAGTAGAGTATTATTCCTTGGAAGCTGTATTATATAAAAACAGTTGCCTTTTATTAAACCAAATTGTAACTTACACGGCTAAAGTCGCCTGTGTGGTTTGGTGGGAGTTGCAGGCTTAGGAATGTGACCTTTAAGAAGAAGGGATAGTCCAAATGACGTCACTCTATTCATAATGAGATTCATATTATGTATTCTGTTAGTACAGATGATCACAATGTTGTTATAGAACAATGAGGTCAATGTAGCTTACTATAAACTATATACACAGGTGACATCACTTTACATCCTTATTTATTTCTGGGTTGAAAAGATGTAATGATAATAATAGTCCTAAACTTTCATTTCTATCATTCAGGGAACAGGGAGGAAGGCCTAGGGGTAATGAAGACTAGTGTTATTTCAATTTCTTAGTATGACTAAAGCAGTGTAGCATATGTGAGTGCCTGTGGACATAGGGATCCCTGTATTTGATAGACATGTGTATATTTCTCATTTTGAGTGTGTATGTGTGTGTGTGTGTGCGTGTGTGCGTGTGTGCATTTGTGTACATGCATGTACATATTGTGTGTATGCATTGTGTGTAAGTTTTATGTAGTGTCCCACAATATCATATAATTACAATCACTGTCAGTTATTATTTTACTTCATAACTGCTCCCTTTAGTTTATTAGAAGCATGTACACAAGATGATGATAATAGTAGTACATACCCATCCAATTCTTAACATTGCACTATGCGGCTACAAACTGATAACATATACAAACATTATGCAACTTGCATGGTGCCTATATACAATACATCCAGAGACTTGTATGTACACCCATAATAGTGTTCAGAATGTAGTTGCACAGTTGCCAAATTTTGGCGGATTAACGTGAATTCCCTGTATGTGCCGATATGTACGTACATTTACACGCAGATGCATGTTCATAGTCTAACTGATGAATACTATTAGATACCGGCCATCAACTGTATATAAGCATATCCACTCAGTCCGATTCAGCAACTGAGTTGACTGCATGTGCTATACTTTACTTGCTGAGCTGTTGGGTTCAAAGGGGAGTAATAGTATTGTTATGAAATTATGAACTGACAGTAATCAAATGAATAAAGTACATTAAATTAAATGTGGAAATTGTTTCAAAGTATGTGGTGTTACTTCAGAATCCAATCTTCTAGGATGGCGAATTCCACTTTTGTAGCTTCTACTTCATGTTCTCCACTCCCCACATCTGTGGGATAGCCATATGCCACTTCTATGTTGGGTTCTATTATAGCCGAATCATAGACATTGTCGTATGTGTCTATCAATTCAGGATCTGTTAACTGTGAATTGGTGTCACATGTTCTCTCTTCATTGAGTTCAGGAAATTCGTAGTCATATTCGTCCACCATATTAGGAGTTGTTGACTCTGAAAACAGGAAATGGACGGAGCCATGAAAAGATGATGGTTTCTTTAAGATGATGCAAACTCACTGCACGTTGCAATTCCATATGATGGGGTAGCTGCTACTTTATCTTCTTCAAATTCACTCCCCACACCTGAAGATCTGGAATAGTCGTATACCACTTCTCTGGTACATTCTATTATAGCAGGATCATAAACATTGTCATATGTGTCGGTCATTTTAGGATTTGTTGACTGTGGAGGATTGTCACATGTCCTTTCTTCATTGAGTTCAGGCAGTTCACAGTCATATTCATCCACCATATCAGGAGTTGTTGACTCTGAGCAAGGAGATTTGTAGGAGTCTTAGATTTTTGATTTTGCTATAACAACACATTCCTTACTGCAAATCCCAGTCTCATATGATGGATTAACTGTCATTTCCACTCTTCTGGGCGCTATTTCATCTTCTCCACTCCCCACACCTGTTGAGTAGTTATATTCCACTTCTCTGCTGGGTTCCACTATAGCAGGATCATAGACATTGTCGTATGTGTCAGTCATTTTAGAATCTGTCGACTCTGGAGGATTGTCGCATATCCACTCATCATTGAGTTCAGGTAGTGCACAGTCGTATATGTCCACCATATCAGGAGTTGTTGACCCTGGAAAAAGAAAATGAATGCATGCGGCCTTGAAATTATGGAGATTTCTTTAACTTACTGCAAGTTTCAATTCCAGATGATGGGTTAGCTGCAATTTGATCCTCACCACTCACCACACCTGTTGAATTGTCACATTCCACATCTATGTTGGGTTCTATTATAGCAGGATCATAGACATTGTCATATATGTCCTTCATAATATTAGTATCTGTTGACACTCGAAGATAGTCACATGTCCTCTCTTCATTGAGTTGAGGCAGTTCACACTCATATTCATCCACCATATCAGGAGTTGTTGACTCTGAGCAAAGAAATCAATAGAAGTTTTATAATTACATAAGCATGACTATTTGCCAGAAACATGTTCCTTACTGCAAGCCACTGTACCATATCCCGGCTCAAGTATTGATTCAGAATCAAATGTTGCTCCCACTCTTCTATCTGCTATTTCTGAATCACCTTCTCCACTCACCACACCTGAAGATCTAGAATAGTCATATACCTCTTCTTTGTTGGGTTCTATTATAGCAGGATCATAAGCATTGTTACATGTGTTGGTCATTTTAGCATCTGTTGACTCTTGAGGATTGTCACAAATCCTCTCTTCATTGAGTTCAGGCAGTTCACAATCATATTCGTCCACCATATCAGGAGTTGTCGACTCTGCATGAGCAAAGAAATA
>OZ026564.1:580110-625110 GCA_964020155.1 Chondrilla cf. caribensis | reverse complement strand
TCGTATTTCAATGGACATCTGAAATCACATCTTTCCTCACCCGGTTCCTGTTTTCTCACAGACATAATTATCATTAATCTTTTGGTAAAAGAGAAATGAAATTCCTCCAAGTACGTATCTGCAGTGTCTTCATTGAATGGTCCAATGAATGAGGAACATGGTGTATATATCCGCCATGGTATTGTAAAACAACTTTTGGAATAGTATTGTGTTCATATCTACTACTTCTTTCATTGAATGTAATATTGTTATATCAAGAATCAAGAGTGAAGTACATATAACTAGTGATATGGTGGATCAGACTTTCTTCACCTCAAGTACGTGGGGACAGTCCAAAATGATGGATTGGTTGCAATTTGCTGACTTCCAGATGCTTATCATATTCATCTCTTCAACAATTCATCCACTATCATTGTATGTACAATGTTATGACTGTGGTATAAACAGTGAATCTGTGCACACGTGTGCAACTATACACTCACGCATACAAATATACACATGCGTATGCACACACACACACACACACACACACACACACACACACACACACACACACACACACACACACACACACACACACACACGCACTTGTACTTGTACTTGTACTTGTACTTGTATTACCACTGCCAACTTTGGCTATGTGGCCCCCAATTCAAGGGGGTGAGCCAGCAGGAGGCATCAGGACAAGGGACCCCATTGGCAGTGGGGACACCTGCCCCAACACCCCAGCCACATGGCCCCCTCATGCCGAGAGATTACTCATCTGTGGGCTTGCAAGACCCCCGAGATGAGAGAGATGGGGTACAGCCCTGAGTGATGGCACCATAATGTCCACCTAGGTTCCAGGCTGCAGCAATCCCCACCCCTACACTTGGTAGCTTTCAGATTACCAGTATACATAATATTATATTGCACAACCAGCAAGGTTGAGAGAGTACTATTACCTATATAGAAAAATAGCCACACTAGTAAGTTTACTCTCCCCAGTGAATTTGGTTCACAAATATCATGAAATTTGTAAACCAGTCAGAAGCTGATATTTTCAACCATTCAGATGGCAAACCTGCTGGTTACATGTCTGTCACCTTTTTGGCCTACTCATTCAATCAGCCTCCATATCAACTGGGACACACACACACACACATGCATATGCATGCACAAACATGTATGTACACACAAACACACATGCACGCATGCATGCACAAACATGCATATACACACAAACACACATGCACGCATGCATGCACAAACACGCATATGCACACAAACACACACGCATGCATGCATACACAAACATGCATATTCTATGGTTTGCCTACAGTACGTTCCTGAATTTAAGAGTCACCAATCCTGACTACTTGAGCATACAATATCTATGGCTCTACCCTAAGAAGCCATTTTAAAATGCCACTAAATGGCTTCCAGAGGTTAACTATCGTCATCTTTGATGTTACAAGTATTCTGTAAGCCTTAAGAATCGAAATTGCCTGATATCACCAAGAGGTGGTCATATAAATAACAATGGCTATGTGGTTTCGAAGTCTTATAGAGGTTTGTCATGACACGAACTAGAATAGAATTCTCAATATAATTATTTCGAGAATACCGAAAAGGGGCTTTGAACTAAATATATATATATATATAATATTATATATAATATGTGTGTGTGTGTGAGTGTGTGTGTGTGTGTGTGTGTGTGTGTGTGTGTGTGTGTGTGTGTGTGTGTGTGTGTGTTGGGTGTATGTAGTTTTCTTTCACAGTTGCAAGTATTCTGATGTACAAATGCCTTTTCTGGAGTGCAGTTTAGTGACTGCATTCTCAGTTTCTGAGAGTATTAATAGAGAGTTCTTTGTACTCTCAAAGTGTATTACAAAAATGATGAGAGATACCATAATTTGGATAAACATGTTATTATTAGCAATTCCAGTATGCTCGAAAATAATGACAATTTGATATCTATTCAATTATTTTCATCATTGCATGTATGCGGTAACAGTTTTATATGCTGGATTTGGTGTAATTTCCACTCTTTCGGTTAGGTTTCCATCATCCACATTAGGATAATCATATATGCCCTCTGCATTGAGTTTAGGAAATCCATAGTCATATTCGTCCACCATATCAGGAGTTGTTGTCCCTGAAAACAATATATTTAATAGGAATCTTATAAATTCATTATCATTAATTTTGCTCAAATGTGTTCCTTACTGCAAGTCACAGTCCCATATGCTGGATTTGATGTCATTTCCACTCTTCCAGCTGCTATTTCATCTTCTCCACTCCCCACACCTGTAGGATAGTCATATTCCACTTCTCTGGTGGGTTCTATTATAGCAGAATAATAGACACTGTCGTATGTGTCGGTCATTTTAGGATCTGTTGACTCTTGAAGGTAGTCACATGTCCTCTTCATATCAGGAGTTGTTGACTCTGAGCAAGGAAATGAACAGAAGTCTTATATATTCGATTGTTTGCAAGAAGCATGTTCCTTACTGCAAGTCACAGTCCTATATGCTGAATTTGGTGTCATTTCCACTTGTACAGCCTCTATCTCATCTTCTCCACTCTTCACACCTGTAGGATAGTCATATACCACTTCATCAAGATCTTCTGCACTCACCACACCTGAGCAAAGAAATTGATAGGAGTTTTGCATTTATGATTGTTTGCTTGAACGTGTCCTTACTCCAAGTCACTGTACCATATCCTGGGTTAAGTATAATTGCTGTTGTTCCCACTCTGCTAGCTGCTATTTCATCTTCCACACTCCCTTGACATGTGGAATGGCCAGATTCTGTCTTTATGCTGACTTCATTGTGATCACAGACATATTCATAGATGTGTATGTCTGTCTCTTTGGTATCTGTCAGTGAAACACCCATTACAATGCACTCAATGTCATCAGTGCAATATGATCTTTATTCAAATTTTGATTAGCTTACGTTTGTTGTGTCTTTTCCATTTCAGGACACAGTATATGACCACGATGAATGCAGTGGGAAAGACCGTCACTCCAACAAGGATCAGAGTTATTGAAATTCGTAGGACTATGTCTATACCTGGGGAATATAATATCATCAGAGTAACATTTAGGGAGGGAACAAGCGGGTTTTGAGTACTATTAACACATCTTGAGTCTCATTGCAGTATCAGATAAGCAGCAGCAAGTGTTAGTGTGTCAGTGCGTGTGTGTGTTTGTGTGTGTGTGTGTGTTTGTGTGTTTGTGTGTTTGTGTGTGTGTGTGTTTGTATGTGTGTGTGTGTGTGTGTGTGTGTGTGTGTGTGTGTGTGTGTGTGTGTGTTGTGCGTGTGTGTGTGTGCATGTGTTCACATGCCTAGCACAATGTATTGACTCTGTAGCAAATGGTACTTACCTGTGGTAATAACTAGTAGGATGACCACTAGACTGATTACAAGTAGGCAAATGATTAGGAGCAGAGTACACACCAATAGATCCCATTTGACAGTATCTGTAACAAGTGTAGAATCAAAAGAGGGTTATAGTGGTGACTGACACTTTAATGGTGTGTACTAACCTCAAGCATATTATTATCAACCAGGAGTGTGTACTAGCCAGGAATGTGTACTAACCAGGAGTGTGTACTAACCAGGAGTGTGTACTAACCAGGATTGTGTAATAACCAGGAGAGTGTACTAACCAGGAGAGTATACTAACCAGGAGTGTGTACTAACCAGGATTGTGTACTAACCAGAGGTTTGTGCTAACCAGGGGTGTGTACTAACCAGGAGTGTGTACTAACCAGGAGTGTGTACTAACCAGGATTGTGTAATAACCAGGAGAGTGTACTAACCAGGGGTGTGTACTAACCAGGAGTGTGTACTAACCAGGAGTGTGTACTAACCAGGAGTGTGTACTAACCAGGAGTATGTACTATCCAGGAGTATGTGCACTAACCAGGAGTGTGTACTAATCAGGAGTGTGTACTAACCAGGAGTGTGTACTAACCAGGAGTGTACTAACCAGGAGTGTGTACTAACCAGGAGTGTGTACTAATCAGGAGTGTGTACTAACCAGGATTGTGTACTAACCAGGAGTGTGTACCGTCCAGGAGTGTGTAGTAACCAGGATTGTGTACTAACCAGGAGTGTTTACTAACCAGGAATGTGTACTAACCAGGAGTGTGTACTAACCTGGAGTGTGTACTATCCAGGAGTGTGTACTAACATATGCTAAACAGGTGAAAATATTCAAAAATACTATTCGTACATGCATCAACATAACAGTTTGAGGACGGACTGGAATGCAGTGAAGACCAATGACTCAATGTCTGATTGGAAGGTGTTCCTGCTGTTGCTTTCCAAACATAAGATTTTCATTCCCAACATAATGCACACCTACATACACACATACTATACACATACACGTCAATACATCCTCACTAGTCCTCATTTCAGTCTATTTTCCAGACTGTGATTCTTATCCAGTTCTATCCTTTCTTATAGTTGTGGTTAGTTTACAGTGCAGTCATCATATTATAGTAGGAGCCTTGTGTGAGATTCAGTAGGGTTACCTGGGATATAATAGTCATTCAGTCTCCTCTATAACCACAATCCACTCTTTCTATGGTTTGCCCACAGCTGTAGTACATTTCTGAGTCTTTGGTTATTTGATACAATGAAGTAATTGTCCTGAAAAAGGAGTGTGAAGCTGTATAGTGATGTGAGTGAAGTTATAGGAGACCTGATAAATGAGACAGGTGGTTTGTTGACTGCGTATATCCAACGAATGTCTGGTTTCCATGACAATGGAAATACACATTATCTGACTCACAGTCCAACCTACCGAAATGCACACTTCAGATCAGTTTCACCATGTCATGAGTCCAGCTTGCATGTGTGTGTGTGTACGTGTGTGTGAATACTATAATACCATACATAGTATATTTGGATGAACAAACAAAACATTATAAAATTTTATATTTATAATCATATTTATGTTATTTCAGGATCTATTGACTCTAAAAGGTAGTCACATGTCCCTACTTTATTGTGTTCAGACAATTCAATCGCAGACGTATCTACCACATCAGGTGTTGCTGGTCTGAAAACAACAAGTAAATAATGTTAGTCTATTTTTGTATACATACTGACAGCCAGTGTAGTGACTGATCTATCGGGGGGTTAATATCATAGTTAAGTGCTAGTTACTACAGATCCATATTAATACTTGCTGCTTTAAAACTATTATTTCTACTACTATTGTGTGTGTGCGTGCTTGGGTGTACATATACATATTCTGTGACTTGAATAGTAATAAACATTCTTAATAATGCATGCAACTAGAAAAAATTACGGGACTCACCTGTGAAGGTTGAATTTTTTGTGCCATGCATGCATGCGCTGTCATATACTGATTTGCTGCATGTCAATATGCATACTTACATGTACACTCAAAAACATACATTAAATCCTGCAGTCCCTCACTGAGGATGAGCAGCAGCACATTTGATGAATGGACTCACATGATAATATTGTCAATTACTCAACATGTCAATGATTGTGTTAATGATACTACATAATGAATTCATGGTTACACTAAACTTTAAACTCACCATATCACAGGTTCATACAAAGCACAGTGTTGCCAATTATTTTGTCCATGATTAATGAGAGGCTTAGTGTTCATGTATATATTTTCTAAGAATGTGAGGACCAGCTGTTGATTTATTCAGATACAGATGTAATTTGTATGTCGACGAGTGCACTATCGGCGAAGATCAATAAGAAGCCCTTTTTATATAAAAATGTCAAATAAAATGGCTTCCAGAGGTTGATTATCATCATCGTTTATGTTACAAGTATTCTGTAAGCCTTAAGATGCGAAATTGCCTGATATTGCTCAGAGGTGGTCATCTAAATTATATATTTATGATTACAATGGCTATGTGGTTTATTAGTCTTAGGTTTGTCATAACTCAAACAAGAGCAGAATTTTCGAGAATCCCGAAAAGGGGCTTCGAATTAGAGTAGTCGAACACTGATATCTGTAGATCCTTATAGTATATGTATATATATATATATATATATATATATATATATATATATATATAGTTATGCTGCGAGTATGCAGCTTCCTCTCACAGTTGCTTGTATTCTGAGGTACAAACGTCTTTCCTGGAGCACAGTTCAGTGACCGCATTCTAAGAGTATCAAATAGAGACTTCTTTGTACTCTCGAAATATATTACAGAAAAGATGAGAGATACTATGATTTGTATAAACATGTAATCAGCAATTCCAGTATGATTGAAAAATTATAACAAATTGATATCCATTCTGGATGATATTTCCATCACTGCATGCATGTGGTTATTTTGCGTTTTCACTTGTGAACTAAACAGTACTCACCAATGGTATCATCCAATAGAGCAACCACTAAGCTGGCTATAGTGTGCAGAGAAATAGGAACAGTGCACACAGAAACATTGTTAATTCAATAGGATCTAGAGGTGACCAAGTGTTGACTACTGAATGGCATTGCACAGGTAGTAACACTAACTGTATATATAGCAGAACAACATCCAAACAGCCTCTATAATAATATGTTGCACTATATTAAGTAAATATTTTCTTGGTGGGATTTATCCTGGATATGTCTTTAGCACCTATAACTAATGACACGAGACTCACTTTTCTTCCATTAGCTCTTACGGTAACCAGATTATTATACAAAATAAGCAGTATTTCTTTTGAGCTGTACAATTATGTCATGTGATTGTTACATTAACCAACTCTGGTTTGCACCATTCTAAGTGCACACATGCACACACAAACACACACGCACACACACACACACACACACACACACACACACACACACACACACACACATGCATGCACACATGCACGCACACACACAATGTCTTATAAGAAGTGAGAAGGTAAGAAACAAGGTAGGGATGAGTGGAATGAAAAGACCATTGAAGTGAGCAGCACGTCGAAATGAGACTAGAGATAGAAAGACTATCAGAATTTAACAATCCCTATATCAACAGCTGCAGACACCATACTGTGTATTGCACAAGTAATCACTGCTGTTGGTATAGGGATTGTTATATTCCAACAGTCTTCTCATTCTGACATGCTGCTTACTCCGACGGTCTTCTCATTTCACTCATCCCTACCTTGTTCCTTACCTTTTTTCACTTGTTATCACTACATCTTTTTTCCTTAAATGTTTTCATTATGCTTGTTTGTATTGTTTTTTAGCCTCAAGCATGTGATGTAAAATGTTTATAATTTGGAAATAAAAAAAAAATAAAAAATCGCCTTCTCGGAGATTCGAACCAACCAAACTCGCTATAAAACCTGTCATCTGCCCACTGAGCCATCGTGACTCATTGTTATGAAGTAAGCGAATAGTCTTACTTGAAAAGATGGCGTATTACTACGAAGGAGTCGCCGAATAGTGCCGGAAAAGCCGCAGTCACCATATGTAGTACAATGGTAACAAGAGTGTGAAAGAGCACTCCGCGCTATAAAATTACAATCGTTCATGTGAAAATTAGCTCCATAGCTCTAGCCAAAACTTCGGTAGCTCTGTCCAAAAAATTGTAGAGAAGCCAAAAATTTGACCTTTATTATTTTTGACCTTTCGCCAGATCGCCACTTCAACCGGGTTCTCTCCACTTGTTAGTAGTAATCTTGCATCTAAAATCAGCCAAGAACGACTTCTAAATACTGGCTTGGGCATAATACGGACAGGTATTGGAACTTAATGATATACTGGCGATATTTTTGCGAATCAGTAATGATATCGGGTCAGGGATATAGGGCCGCCATGTTTTTCCATGTCATCCCCACATATTAGAGTGTTATTGCACTCTTAGTCTCTATGATACACATTTACTAATCTTCATTTACACATTCTGCTATATCCCAACCCTTACGTAAGTATATTTATAGAACATTTATCTGTCTTCATTTATAATTAAAGTGAAAATGTTGGTTGCTGCATTATAATGTTTTGTATAGATCTTCCAGTTGATGAGAAGAAGTAACTAAAAACAATCATGCACGACATCCTTTGATGTGCACTTCGATCTTAACTGTTTTTCAAACCTGTGAACCATAGTGCAATCCATACGTTATGGAATGGGAGATGGTGATTGAGAAATGATATCCTGGTCAATTCTAATCAGTTAAAATGTAGGTTTTTTTTTTTTTCAGATTGATGCAACTTTAACCTATACATACATTTATGTATATTATTATGTTGTGAAGGATCCGACAAAGAACTTCACAGTCACTATCTCTATTTACTATATCATGTTACATGAATGCTTGATATCGTTTTATGTTATGATATATAACATTATGCTTTTATAGGGCTCCCACAATTTTCAATGTGCATAATATAGTGTTGTCATATGAGTATTTTCCTGATAACAGTAACCAGTACTTGATATAAATATATATGGACACAGACACACAGACACACATAGGTGTAGGGTAATATTGTCGGTTTACAATACCAACAGGCCTTGGACTCGTAACATGCATTCTTGGGTCTTTTTAATATGTAATGTCACTTAGTACAGAGAGAATAGACATACAGAAATGAATTGATTACATAATTTCATTATTATCGATGTAATTCTTAAGGTGTCCAATGCATTTGATCACTGGTCATTACTGTATGTATGTATGTGGTTACAAATCCATATGCTAGACTTGCACTCTTTCAGTTGCCATTTCATCATCTGTAGGATAGTCATATTCCCCTTCTTCATTGGGTTGTGGCACTTTGTATTCATATGTGTCCATCATATCAGGTGTTGACTCTATAAACAGGAAAGGGATACAGGAGTCTTATATTTATGATCATGAAGCTTGAAACATGTTCCTCACTGCAAGTCACAGTCATATATGCTGGATTTGGTGTCATTTCCACTCTTATAACTGCTATTTCATCTTTTCCACTCCCCACACTTGTAGGATAGTCGTATATCACTTCTTTGTTGTGTTCAGTGGGATCTGCTGATTCTGAATGTTTAAAAAGTTGCATATCAATGTACTGACCAACTTCATTTATAAGCCCCGGGTGTATACTTACTTTTACATTTCTTTATCCATTTGAGGACAAAATACATTACAAATGCAGGTAGAAGGATTATCAATCCAACAAGGATCAGAGTTACCGCAACAGGAAGGGCTATGTCTGTACCTGTGAAATATATACTCAATGTAAATTTGATGTACAAGTATTAGCCTCATGTAGGATAAAGCTGTCTGTGTTCATGTGCATGAACATGTGCTCACATTATGCATACTAGTATATGTATTTCCATATGCATCCAGTGGTACGTAAGTGACTGTATCCCTAGCTATTATAGTGCTGGGGATCGGGATAATGCATGCCCAAACATTGCTTGGTGTTAAGCATAAATTAGTTTTAAAGGTGTCATGATGAGGTTCTATTGTAATACTATAATGCTATTATTTAGTGCTTACCTATTACATTGACCAATAAAACAGTTAATAGACTAGCCAATAATAGGCAGCAGAATATGAATAGTGATACTATCACAGATGCCTTCCATTTGAAAATATCTATAGTGTGGAAATACACGCATAAAATTTGAATTTGTATACATCGCCAATGTCCAAGCTTACAAACACTGGTATCCCTAATCCAAATGTACAAATATAATTCAAAGGTTTGGGAACTCCTTAGCTATATACATATGTTAGTATATTTATAAACATTGTCAAGTAGAAATAATTATTAATTGTAAATAGTCAAATCAGATAGGTAAGGATTTCACAGATTAGACCACATTCTTCACTGGGCCACTTGCACTGTACTTTGGGTAAGTGAATGTAGTCATTGTACACACATAATGTACTTGAATACAAACCATTATGCATGTTAGGTTAATATTAACTTCTACTGTATAACTCATATGGACAAACGTATTATTGTTACTTATTATACTCACACACTTACACATGTGCATGGTTACATTGGTACACACTCGATAACCTGAATTCTTATTCTTCATTCCAGTAAAGTATTATTCCTTAAAAGCTGTATATAAAATAACAGTTGCCTTATAAACCAAAATGTAACTTTCACGAGTAACTTCACTTGTTTGGTGGCAGTTGTGGGCTAAGGAATGTCACTTTTGAGAAGAGGAAGTGGTTCAAATGACATCACTCTATACTTAATGAGATTCATATGTGTTACGTTAGCTGAGTTGATCGAAGGCAACAAGACCTCTCAGCAGGAGTCTATACAAAAGTCATAATGACACTGTATTATTATAGAGAATAAAGAGGTCAATGTATGTATCTTACTACAAACTGCACAGGTGACATCAGATTGCTTCCTCATTCATTTCTGGTTTGAAAAAATGCATAAAACAATCCTGAACTTTCATTTCTATCATTCAGGAAACAGGGAGAAAGGTCTAGGGGTAATTAAGACTAGTGTTATTTCAATATCTTAGTATGACTATATGTGAGTGGCTGTGGACATATTAAGATAGATTTCCTGTATTTGATGGACATGCATATGATTCCTCATTTTGTGTGTGTGTGTGTGTGTGTGTGTGTGTGTGTGTGTGTGTGTGTGTGTGTGTGTGTATGCGCATTTGTGTACATGTGTGTACATATTATGTGTATGCATTATGTGTGTAAGTTATTATGTAGTGTCCCGCAATATCATATTAGTGGTTAAGACATGGGCACATTGGCATTATGACATACAAAATACCAAGTCCCGAGGGCGAGTGTATTTTATATGTCATACTGCCCGAGTGTCCATGTCTTAACCAGTATATATAGCATCTGTTGCTAACGCTTTATACTATTCCTAGCACTTTATACATTATAAAATTGCTGTATAATAGTACTGTTACTATGGTAATGGATGCTATAATTACCATCACTGCCAGTTATTAATTATGTTTAGTTTATTGGAAACATGTACACAAGATGATGATAATATATACATTGAAGTACATATCCGTCCAATTCCTAACACTGCATTATACAGCTATAGACTGTGTATATATTTGTAATATATGTAATATTATATATATATATATCCGCTCAGTCCGATTCAGCAACTGAGTTGACTGTGCTACACTTTACCTTTACTTGCTGAGCTGTTGGGCTCAAAGGGGAGTAATAGAATTGTTATGAAATTATGAACTGACAGTAATCAAATGAATAAAGTAAATTAAATCAAATGTAGTAATTGTTTTCAAAGTATTATGTTTTTCACTGTATCTACACATACAGTCACTTTCTCACATACTGAATTTGGTGTTATTTCAGAATCCAATCTTCTAGGATGGTGAAGTCCACTTTTCTAGCTTCTACTTCATGTTCTCCACTCCCCACATCTGTAGGATAGTCATATATCACTTCTATGTTGGGTTCCACTATAGCAGAATCATAGACATTGTCGTATGTGTTTATCAATTCAGGATCTGTTGACTGTGAAGTAGTGTCCCATGTCCACTCTTCATTGAGTTCAGGGAATTCGTAGTCACATTTGTCCACCATATCAGGAGTTGTTGACTCTGAAAACAGGAAATGGACGGAGTCTTTAAAAGATGACGGTTTCTTTAAGATAATGCAAACTTACTGCACGTTGCAATTCCATATGATGGATTAGCTGCTATTTTATCTTCTTCACTCCCCACACCTGAAGATCTGGAACAGTCATCTACCTCTTCTTTGGTGGGTTCTATTATAGCAGGATCATAAACATTGTCGTATGTGTCTATCATTTTAGGATCTGCTGACTCTTGAAGATAGTCACATGTCCTCTCTTCATTGAGTTTAGGCAGTTCAGAGTCATATTTGTCCACCATATTATCAGGAGTTGTCGACTCTGAGCAAAGAATTTAATAGGAGTTATATAAATTTATGATTGTGTGCTAGAGCATGTTCCTTACTACAAGTCACTGTACCATATCTTGGGTTGAGTATAATTGCCATTGTTTCCACTCTGCTAGCTGCTATTTCATCTCCTTCACTTCCTTGACATGTAGAATGGGCACATTCTGTCTCCATGCTGGCTTCCTTGTGATCACAGACATATGCATAGGTGTGTATGTCTGTATTTTTGGGATCTGTCAGTGATGACTCTGAAATTAAGTTATAGGAGAAATTAAGGAGATTCATAAGAGTCTTTGATATTTGATTGTTTACTATAGAAACACATTCCTTACTGCAAGTCGCTGACTCATATGATGGATTATCTGTCATTTCCACTCTTCTGGGCGCTATTTCATCTTCTTCACTCCCCACACCTGTCAAGTAGTTATATTCCACTTCTCTGCTGGGTTCCACTATAGCAGGATCATAGACATTGTCGTATGTGTCAGTCATTTTAGAATCTGTCGACTCTGGAGGATTGTCACATATCCACCCTTCATTGAGTTCAGGCAGTTCATAGTCATATTTGTCCACCATATCAGGAGTTGTTGACTCTGGAAAAGCAAAGGAATGCATGGGGTTTTGAAATTATGATGATTCCCTCAACTTACTGCAAGTTTCAATTCCAGAAGATGGGTTAGCTGCTATCTGATCTTCACCACTCACCACACCTGTTGAATAGTCACAGTCCACATCTGTGTTGGGTTCTATTATTGCAGGATCATAAACATTGTCATAACATGTGTCCTTCATAATATTAGTATCTGTTGACACTTGAAGATAGGCACATGTCCTCTCTTCATTGAGTTGAGGCAGTTCACACTCATATTCATCCACCATATCAGGAGTTGTTGTCTCTGAGCAAAGAAATTTAAATGAGTTATATATTCATGATTGTTTGATTGAACATATCCTCACTACAAGTCACTGTACCATATCCTGGGTTGATTATTGCTGTTGTTTCCACTCTTCTAGCTGCTATTTCATATTCTTCACTCCCTTGATCATGACATGTAGAATGACCGGATTCTGTCTCCATGCTGTCTTCCTTGTAATCACAGACATATGCATAGGTGTGTATGTGTGTCCTTTTAGGATCTGTCAGTGACGACTCTGAAAGGTATCAAAGACACCCATTTTGATGTACTCAATGTCATCAGTGCATTATGATCTCTACTCAAATTTCTGCTGAGCTTACGTATACGTTTGTTGTGTCTTCTCAATTTCAGGACACAGTACACAATGAATGCAATGGGGAGGACCATCACTCCAACAAAGATCACAGTTATTGAGACAGGAAGGGCTATGTCTGTACCATGTCCTGTGGAATATTATGATAATAGTAACAATGAGGGTAAGTATGACCAAGCTGGTTTGAGTACTTATTTAAATATCTTGAGTCTCATTGCAGTATCAGGTAAGCAGCAGCAAGAGTGTGTGTGTGTTGTGTGTGTGTGTGTGTGTGTGTGTGTGTGTGTGTGTGTGTGTGTGTGTGTGTGTGTGTGTGTGTTGTGTGTGTGTGTGTGTGTGTGTGTGTGTGTGTGTGTGTATTAATGCATGTATGTGTGCGTGTTTGTGTTGTAGTGCATATAGTGAACAGTGCTTACCTAGGTAATGAGCCAATGCAATAACAACAACACTGGTTGTCAGTTGACAAAAAAATACAAACAATGTACATGCCGATATCTGCCACTCAAGGTTACCTGTAAGGTAATACACAAGGAATTGTATATTATAATGTATAGAATCAATAATTGGAGGGGCAATAATTGTGGCCTATGATTGATATGTTCTTTAATATGTTGGCTGCTGAAGAATAACATTCACTGTACGCAATATTGTGCCATGTATGCGCAGATTAATGACTAATAATGAAATGAAAAGAAACAGCACATTTGACTAATAGATTTGAAGAAGTAATGTAATAATTACATCAGTTAATCAATTCCTCACTGCAAGCCATGGTCCCTTGTGGAGGATTTGGTGTTATTTCTAAACGTCTAGTTCCTATTTTGTCTTCATCTTTTACTTCTTTATGAGAGACATTGTCATTTGTGTTTGCTGTTGTAAGATCCATTGATTCTGAAAGTGTGTTTGAAAGGCAATAATTAATACAATTATCCTGATCAAACAATACAACAGAACAACTTTCATTTTGCTTACTTCTTTTTATCCATTTATGGACTAAGTACACAATTAGCACAATAGCAAGGACCACTAATCCAACAATGACTAGAGCAATGCTGACTGGAATAGATACGTTCATACCTGTGAATAACATACAGTAATTAATGCAAAACGCGCGCGCGCGTGTGTGTGTGTGTGTGTGTGTGTGCATGTGTATATGTGCATATGTGTCCATTTGTATGGTCGTGTGTGTGTGTGTGTGTGTGTGTGTGTGTGCATGTGTATATGTGCATATGTGTCCATTTGTATGGTCGTGTGTGTGTGTGTGCGTGCGTGCATGTGTGTGTGTGTGTGTGTGTGTGTGTGTGTGTGTGTGTGTGTGTGTACATGCATGCGTGTGTGTGTGTATATGTATATGTGTGTATTTGTGCGTGTGCGTATGCGCATGTGTACATGGTATGTGTATGTGTTGCCTATGTACAACGTATTGATTCAGATGCAAATAGTACTTACCAGTGGTGCCAGCTAATAGGATAATCACCAGACTCATTGCAAGTAGATAATTGATTAGGAGCAGAGCACACATTAGTAGTTGCCATTGGACAGTATCTGAACCAAGTGTAGAATCAAGAGTGGGTTATAGTAGTGACTGACTGGTGTGTGTATATGCTAAATGGGAGTGTATACTAATCCAAAGTGTCAGGAGTAAATATTGGAAAGGCAAAATTCACAGTCACACAAACATTGAACTTACTAATCTTCTCCATTGCCCTTATCAAGCTCTTTTTCCTATTCTTATTTGTGGGTCAGTTATATAAAGTCTTTTTAATGATGGGACGCCTTGTGCTGGAGTGTATATACACTTCCTTACTAATGGGCTCCTTCAGGCTTCTCTATTATGACTATCCTAGCTATAATGCACTCTTTCTGCGGTTTGCTTATGGTAAACTGGTGTGTCTTCCTTAAATATTTTCATCATTGTGGTGAGAGGTGAAGCTGTGTGGTGACATGGGCCTAGTTAGGAAATCTGATCTGTGGGAACAAAGACATTGTCTTATATGTCTGCCATTTTGTTATCTGTTGATTTTGAAAGTTACAAACTCGCATACTTCATTTCAACATTCTATGAGCTATGGTACCATTGTAAAAATTTCTTTTACTCGCTCTTTCGTTTAAAGTGGAAAACAGCATACACAGTCAATCCAATGACAGGAACCATCACTACAACAAGGATCAGAGTTATGGATAGAGGAAAAACTATGTCTGTACCTGTGGAAGTATGCAATATCAATATCAAAGTACATGTCAATCAGGAGTACATATTTTACGGTAGCATTCATTCATGCATCAACACAACTTTTTCAGTACAGATTGGAATGCAGTGAAGACCTTTTGGATGGTAGACTGGTCCCTGCGAAGGTGTTTCAGTCAAATCTGCTGCTTTCCAAGCATACAATTTTCATCACTGACATAAAGTTGACATATGCAGTTTAACAGGGGAATCAACAACTTACTACACACATGCATGCCAATACATCCTCACTAGTCCTCATTTCAGTCTAATTTCTAGACGATTCTATCCTTTCTTAGTTGTGGTTAGTTTGCAGTTCAGTCACCATAATAATTATAGTGGGGCCTTGTGTGAGAGTCATGCAGTCTGGTTACCTGGGAAATATTGTCATTCAGTCTCCTCTATAATCCCTATCCTGTTACATCCACTCTTTCTATGTTTTGCTTACCGTACATTCCAGTGTCTTCATTTATTTGAGGTGATCGTGCTGAAATAGGAGTAGGAAGCTGTATAGTGGTGTGGTTGGTGTTAGGAGACCTGATAAATCTGACAGCTGGTTTGTTGACTATATCCAAGCAGTGCCTTGTTTCAGTGACAACTGACATAATTCACATTATCTATATCTGACTCACAGACCCACCCCTACAAAAATGTACAATTCAGTCTGTTTACCACGTCAGTTCAGCTGGTGTATGTGTGGCACATATGTATCACCAAGAGTAAGTAATGCTTGCTTCTGGATCAATACATTTTACAGGTATGTGAGCACGTTCACATGCCATGACACATACACACATGTACATGTGCCTATTCTGTTGCTTGAACAGTGTTAAACATTCTTAATAACGCATGTAAATGCTGGGGTGGATCTAGAAAGAATTAGGGGACTCTTCTGTGGAGGTCAAATCCCATTGTGCCATGCATGCATGTATTACCACATACTGATTTGCTGCACGTCAATGTGAATACGTACGTGTACACTCAAAGAGCACACATTAAATCCTGCAGTCCCTCACTGAGAATGAGCAGCAGCACATTTGATGAATGGACTCACAAGATAATATTATTGTCAATTACTCAACATGTCAATGATTGTGTTAATGATACTACATATTATAATGAACGTACCATGCACTGCACTAACCTCACGCTACTAAACAGGTACTACTAAACTGTTATATAATACTAAACAGGTTCATACAATTTTTTAAGTTTTAATATTTTTAATTTCATATAAATTTGTACAAAGTACAGTAGAGTGTTGTCAATTATTTTGTTAATAATTGGATTCAGTGAGAGGCAAAGTGATTATGCATATTTACAAAGAATGTGAGGTCAAGCTGCTGATTTATTCAGATACAGATGCAATTTGAAAGTCAATGAGTCACATTATTGGCAAAATTTAATGTAAGAAGACCAACATTTTGAAATGTCAATTAAACTGGCTTCTAGAGGTTGATTATTATGCAATTATTACGATGAGTCTCGTGCCACCTGGACTCACACCTGAACTCAATTATTTATGCTGACGTCATTGGACAGCGCAATTGTGGTGAGAAGTGGTCCCAGACAACACGAGATTAGTTGTTTATCCTCATTGCCGAGTATTCTGTAAACCTTAAGAAGACAAATTGCCTGATATCACTTAGACATGGTCATCTAAATTATAGATTTAGCAATGGCTATATTGTTTCCAAATCTTAAGTTTGTCATGGCTCAAACTTGAGCAGAATACTCAACAACATCGTTTTCAAGAATACAAGAATGAGGCTTCGAACTGGAATAGGCGAATGCTGATAACTGTAGATTATCTTCTAAATGGAATGTATATATGCATTATATATATATTATAATATTAGGAGTATGCAGCTATACAAATGCCTTTACTGGACTGCAGTTCTGTGATTGCATTCTAAGACTACTAATAGAGACTTCTGTGTACTCACAAAGTGTATTACAAAAAGATGAGAGATAGCATAATTCGGATAAACATGTAAGTATCAGCAATTCCAGTATGTTCAAAAATAATGACGAATTTATTTTTGAATCATGCAATTTAGTTGTTTTCATTACTGCATGCATGTGGTCAAAGTTCCATATGCTGGATTTGGTGTAATTTCCACTTGTCCAGTTGCCATTGCATCATCTCCACTGGGATAGTCATATATCCCCTTTTCATTGAGTTTAGGTAATTTGCAGTCATATTCGTCCACCATATCAGTAGTTGTCATCTCTGAAAGCAGAAAATGAAATAGGAATCTTATGTTTTCATTATCATTTGCTTAAACACATTCCTTACCACAAGTCACACTCCCATATACTGGATTAGTTGTGATTTCCACTCTTCTAGGTGCTATTCCATCTTCTCCACTCACCACACCTGTAGGATAGTCGTATACCACTTCTGTGTTGCATTCTGTGATATTTTCCTTTATTTTGACTATTGACTCTGATTATGAAGTCATATATTAACGTCAATTTCAAGGATCAATATGTTGTCATAGCTTTTACTTTACTTACTGTAAATGATAAATGCAATGAGAAGGATCATCACTCCAACGAATATCAGAGTTATGGAGACAGATAAAGCTATGTCTTTACCTGTGGAAGTACTTTTAAGAGTAAGCTTAAGAGTGATATGTATAGACGCTGTCTAGAGTAACAGGCACACTTGTCTGCGTGTGTGTTCATGTTTGAGTGTTATTTTGTGTTTTGACTTGTGAACTAAACAGTACTCACTGATGGCATCCTCCAATAGAGCAACCACTATGCTGGCTATCAGTGTGCAGAGAAATAGGAACAGTGCACACAGAGGCACTGTTAATTCAACGGGACCTAGAAATGACCAATTACAAGTGCACAGATTGTATCCAGAATAAGCAGTATGTCATTTTATCTGTGATTGTTACATTTACCAACTCTGGTTTACACCATTCCAAGCACACTCACACACACACACACACACACACACACACACACACACACACACACACACACACACACACACACTTACTAATCCTCTTCATTTTTGTGTTCTCCAATATTCCAGCCCTACATAAGTATTATAACACCTTTTGCACTCTGTTTATAGAGCATTCCTCTGTCTTCATTTAATTAAAGTGAAAATATTAGTCGCTGCATTAAATTGTTTATTATTCATATTTGAAGTGATAAGAAGTAGTAACTAAAAACAAACTTGCACGACCTTGTTTTGTATTTGAAGTGTGTAAACATGCTTTGGATCCTTTGATATCCCTCTAATCTCACTTTGATCTTAATGGGTTTGCAAATTCATGGACCATGGTGCAATCCTTCATATGTATAACGGAAATGTACCTTACGGAATGGGAGGTGTTCATTGAGAAATGATACCCTGGTCCATGCTATTCAACTAAGATGCAATTTTTCAACTGATAACTTTGACTTATATATACAGTACATTTATATATATATTATTGCGCTGTAAAGGATCCAACAAAGAACTTCACAGTCACTATCACTATTATATCTTGCTGCATGGATGCTTGATGTCATTTTACATATTATACCTTTATATAGGACTCCCACAATTTTCCATGTGCATAATACTATAGTGTTGTAATATGTGTACTTTTCTGAGAACTGTATTTTACAGTAACCAATACTTGTTATATCACACACAGAGACATACGTAAATGGTGATAGTGTCAGCTTGCAATGTCAACTGGCCTTGGACGCAAAACATGCATACTTGGGTCATTTTAATATGTAACGTCAAATAATACAAAGAGAATAGACATACACCCTTTAATTGCTAATACCGTAGTGTCCGAAATTTTCGTGGGACGTAATTTTCGCAAATTTAGTGAGAAAGGCTGGATCGCAAAAATTTGTTTGTAAAAATTATCGTGGGTATGTATAAAATAGCATCTGTTTATATGTTTTAAGTATGGGCAACATGGGAACAAAGGGCAATTGTCAATTTATTGTTCTTGATTGACAACAACCCTTGGTCGTGAAGGGATCTTCAGCGTTCCTGGGTTCTTCACGGCAGTTAAGAACCTCTCCAATGCTGCTGCACCAAATATAGTCTGATAAACATGATATCCCCAATTACAGCTCTCATACTCAAATGTAAACATCTTCAAAAGCGAGCCATCTTGCAGTTCTTACTCAGAGAAATATAACGTCAGAAGCGTTATATTTCGTTTATTGCGTTGTCTCGACTATAAACGATAGTACCTTGCATTCCGTCACCATTCATAACACATAAGCCCCCCCCCCCCCCCGAAATGCTGAACAAAAAGTATGTTGCCACTCGCGAAAATAAAAACGCGAACAGTCCTAAATCGAACGATTCGCGAAAATTACATCCCGCAAAAATTTGGACACTACGGCATAATTTCATTATTATTGATGTGATTCTTAAAGTGTCCAATGCATTTGATCACTGGTCATTACTTGGATGTATGTGGTCACAGTTAGATATGCAGGATTTGTATTCTCTCTCTTGCCATGTCATCACCCATATTTGGATAGTCATAATCCACTTCTTCATTTGGCTCAGGCACTTTGTATCCATATACGTCCATCATATCCGGTGTTGACACTATAAACAGGAAATTGATAGTCTCATATTTATAACAGTTTAGTTGAAACACACTCCTCACTGCAAGTGACAGTCCTGTATGCTGGATTTGATGTCATTTCCACTGTACTAGTTGCTATTTTATCTTCTCCAATCACCACACCTGTAGGATAGTCATATACCACTTCTTTGTTGAGTTCTGTGGGACCATAGACATTGACATATAATATGTCTGCCATTTTGGAATCTGTTGATTCTGGATGAATGAAAAGTTGGATATTCACCTACCCACATGATTATTAGCAATGATGCACGGATCTACTTACTTTTTCTTTTCTTTATCTATTTGAAGACAGAATGTATTACAAATGCAGGGAGAAGGACTATCAATCCAACAAGGATCAGAGTTACCGAGACAGGAAGGGCTATGTCTGTACCTGTGAAATATATGTTAAATGTAAATTTAATGTACAAGTATTAGCCTCATGTAGGATAAAGCTGTCTGTGTTCATGTGCATGTGCCTGTGCTCACATTATGCATACTATAGTCTGTGTATTTCCATATGCATCCAGTGGTTCATAAATGACTGTGTTCCTAGCTATCTGTGAATCATAGTGCTGGGGATCGGCATAATGCATGCCCAAACATCGCTTGGTGTTAAGAATAAATTAGTCTTAAAGGTGTCCTGACAAGGTTCTACTGTATTACTATAATGCTATTATTTAGTGCTTACCTATTACATTGACCAATAAAACGGTTAATAGACTAGCCAATAATAGGCAGCAGCAGACTATGAGTAGTGATACTATCATGGATGCCTTCCATTTGAAGATACCTATAGTGTGGAAATACATGAGGGATATAAAATTTGAATTTGTATACATCGCCAATGTCCAAGGTACAAACACTGGTGTCCCAATGTACAAATCTTATTCAAAGGTTTGGGAACTCCTCAGCTACATATGTTGGTATATTTATAAATATTGTCAAGTGGAAATAACACACAGTTTAATTGCAAACAGTCAAATCAGATATGTAAGGATCTTATTCTATCTATATTAGACCACATTCTTCACTGGGCTACTTGTACTGTACTTTGGGTATGTGCATGTAGTGATTGTCCAAACATAATGTGTTTAAGTACATATCAGTGGTGTGTGTTAGGTTAATAACTTCAACTGTAGCTAACACATTTGGCCAAACTCATTATTGCTCTATAATTATACTCACACATTTGTATGGCACACACTCATATAACAACCTGAATCAGCCATAACTCTTCATTCCAGTAAAGTATTACAATTCCTTGAAATCTGTATATATAATAACAGTGCCTTTTAAGACAAATTGTAACTTTCTCGACTAACTTCACTTGTGTGGTTTGGTGGTAGTTGTGGGCTAAGGAATGAAACCTTTGAGAAGAGGAAGTGATTCAAATGACGTCACTCAATGCTTAACGAGATTCATATGTGTTACGTTAGTATGTATAGTTGACCAAAAGCAACAAAATTTCTCAACAGGAGTCTACAGAAACCATAATAATACTGTATTATTATAGAGAATAATTAAAGAGTTAGGTTAATGTAGCTTACTACAAACTGCACAGGTGAGATCAGTTTGCTTCCTCATTCATTTCTGGTTTGAAAAAATGCATAAAAACAATCCTGAACTTTCATTTCTATCATTCAGGATATAGGGAGGAAGGGGTAATGAAGACTAGTGTTATTTCAATATCTTAGTATGACTAAAACAGTGTAGTATATGTGAGTGCCTGTGGACATAGGAATCCCTGTATTTGATAGACATGTGTATGATTTCTCACTTTTGAGTAAGTGTCTATAAAGGTATGTACATGTGTATGTACATGTGTGTGCACATACATGCATATTGGTGGATTTGTGTACATGTGTGTGTGTGCGTGCGTGCGTGCGTGCGTGCGTGCGTGCGTGTGTGTGTATTTGTATACACATGTATATGTGTGTGTACACTGTACGTATTATGTGTGTGAGTAATACATATATACGGTGTATATGTGCATGTATGTGGGTATGGTGTGATCATGTCTATCCTGCAATATCATATGCATATAATTACAATCACAATTATTATTTTACTTCAACATTGCTCCCTTTAGTATTATGTGCACAAGATGATGATAATACGTACATTGAAGTGCATATACACCCTATTCATAAATTTAGCATTATATATTATATGCATCTATAGACTAATAACATGTATGAACATTATGTGACCTGGTGCTAAGATTTGGTCAGTATAATTATAGCAAGATGCATACATTCAATTATGATCATGTTTCTCACTGTATGTAGTATGTAGTAACATTCACATATATGCTGAGTGTTATGTTATTTCAGAATTCAATCTTCTGGGATAGTTATGTCCACTTTCCTAGCTTCTACGTACTTCATCTCCGCTCCCCACACCTGTAGGGTAGTCGTTTACCACTTCTTTGGTGGGTTCTGTGGGATCACAGATATTGACATAATTGTATGTTGTTTTAGGATATGTTGACTTTGAAAGATATGTAGTTGCATGTTCCTTCTTCATTGAGTTTAGAAAGTTCAGAGTTGTTTTGTCCACCATGTCAGGAGTTGTTGACTCTGAAAACATTAAATTAGAAGGGAATTCATTGTTATATTTATGAACATTACCTTGAAACATGTTTCTAGTCAAAGTACCGTATGCTGGATTTGGTGTCATTTCCACTCTTCTAGCCGCTATTTCATCTTCTACACTCCTCACACCTGTAGGATAGTCGTACACCACTTCTCTGCCTGGTGCCTTCAATTTAGGTTCTGTTGACTCTTGAGGAATGTCACATGTCCTCTCTTCATTGGGTTCAGACAGTTGACGGTCATATTCATCCACCATATCAGGAGTTGTTGGCTCTGAGCAAAGAAATTAATAAGAATCTAATATATTTGATTGTCTGCTTCAAACATGTTCCTTACTGCAAGTCACAGTCCCATATGACGGATTTGGAATCATTTCCACTTGTACAGCCTGTATCTCATCTTCTCCACTCCTCACACCTGTAGGATAGTCATATACCACTTTTCTGCCAGGTGCTAAAATAGAAGGATCATGGACATTGTCACGTGTGTCTATCATTTTAGCATCTGTTGACTCTTGAGGATTGTCGCATGTCCTCTCTTCATTGAGTTCAGGCAGTTTACAGTCATATTCATCCACCATATCAGGAGTTGTTGGCTCTGAGCAAAGAAATTAATAAGAATCTAATACATTTGATTGTCTGCTTCAAACATGTTCCTTACTGCAAGTCACAGTCCCATATGCCGGATTTGGAATCATTTCCACTTGTACAGCCTGTATCTCATCTTCTCCACTCCTCACACCTGTGGGATAGTCATATACCACTTCTCTGCTGAGTGCTATTATAGAAGGATCATGGACATTGTCGTGTGTGTCTATCATTTTAGCATCTGTTGACTCTCGGTGATTGTCACATGTCCTCTCTTCATTGAGTTCAGGCAGTTCACAGGGTTTGTCTACCATATCAGGAGTTTTCGAATCTGCATGAGCAAAGAAATTGATAGTAGTTTTAAATTCATGATTGTTGCTTGAACTTGTAGGATCCTTCCAACCTGTAGGATAGTCACATTCCACTTCTATGCTGAGTTCTACCGTAGCTGAATCATAAGCATTGTCACGTGTGTCTATCAATTTAGGTTCTGTTGACTCTTGAGGATTGTCACATGTCCTCTCTTCATTGAGTTCAGGCAGTTGACAGTCATAATTGTCCACCATATCAGGAGTTGTTGGCTCTGAGCAAAGAAATTAATAGGAGTTATATATTCATGAATGTGTGCTTGAGCATGTTCCTTACTACAAGTCACTGTACCATATCCTGGGTTGAGTATTGCTGTTAACGTTGTTTCCACTCTACTAGCTGCTATCTCATCTTCTTCATTCCCTTGACATGTAGAATGGCCAGATTCTGTCTCTTTGCTGGCTTCCTTGTGATCACAGACATGTGCATAGTTGTGTATGCCTGTCTTTTTGGGATCTGTCAGTGATGACTCTGAAAGTTATCACGATGTTCTCAATATCATCAGTGCAATACCATCTCTCTCTCAAGTTTCTGCTAAACTTACGTTTCTCCTGTCTTTTCCATTTCAGGACACAGTACACGATGAATGCAATGGGGAGGACAGCCACTCCAACAACAATCAGAGTTATTGAGACAGGAAGGGCTATGACATTGTCTTTAGCTATAGAATATAACATATATGCATTGTATGTTACAATTAGTATAAGAAGGACCAAGCTGGTTTTGAGTACTATTAACATGTCTTGCGTCTCATTAAATTATCAGATAATAGCAAGTGTCAGTGTATGATAGTGTGTGTGTGTGTGTGTGTGTGTGTGTGTGTGTGTGTGTGTGTGTGTGTGTGTGTGTGTGTGTGTGTGTGTGTGTGTGTGTGCGTGTGTGTGTATGTGTGTGTGTGTGTGTGTGTGTGTGTGTGTGTGTGTGTTGTAGTGCATAAGAGAGAACAGTGCTTACCTAGGTAATGAGCCAATGCAATAACAACAACGCTGGTTGTCAGTGGACAGAAGAATACGAACAATGTACCTACCAATACCTGCCACTCATGGTTACCTGTAAGGTAATACACAAGGAATTATTGTATATAATACGTATGTAGAATCAATGATTGGAAGGGCTATAATTGTGGCCTAAAATTAGAAATTAATGTTCAATATTGTGTTGGCAACTGAAGAATGGCATTCACTACAACATTGTGCCATGTTTGGACAGATATGCACAGATTTATGACTTTGACATGACAATAAAATGAAAAGAAACATGGACGTTTGATTTGATATAATTGCTTCAATTGATAAATTTCTCACCACAAGTCATGGTCCCTTGTGTGGGATTTGGTGTTATTCCCACACTTCTAACTCTTATTGTGTCTTCATCCACTTTGCCCATACAATTGTCATTTTTTAATTGTTTTTTGGGTTCTGAAATATGAGAGACATTTTCATTTGTGGTTAAAGTTGTAAGATTTATCAACTCTGAAAGCGTGTTGGAAAGGCAGTAATTAATACAAGTATCCTATATAATCAAGTAGCATGTTAGAACCTTCCTTTCATTTTGCTTACTTCTTTTTGCCCACTTATGGACACAGTACGCAGCTAACACAATAGCAAGGACCATTAATCCAACAAAAATTAGAGTCACACTGACTGGAAGAGATATGTTCATACCTGTGTATAATATACAGTATATTGATATTGAAAGAAAGTTACAACAGACTGGAGTGTTGTATTTGACCAAGTTATGCTTACTTGACTATAAATGCATTCTTCGTGTGTGTGTGTGTGTGTGTGTGTGTGTGTGTGTGTGTGTGTGTGTGTGTGTGTGTGTGTGTGTGTGCATGTGTGCATGTGTGTGTGTTCACATGCCTACAGACGATGTATTCATGTAGAAGCAAACAGTACTTACCAATGGAGTCAGGTAATAGGATGACCACTAGACTGATTACAAGTAGACAAATGATTAGGAGCAGAGCAAACATCAGTAGTTGCCATTTGACAGTATCTACGTATAACCAAGTATAGAATCGATAGTGGGTAATAGTGGTGACTCTGGTACATATATTATGCTAACCAGGAGTGTGTGCTAATGCCAAGTATGATATCCAGGAGTGAATATATCTACATAGCATTAATACATCCATCAATACCACTGTTTTATATAGTACAGATTGGAATGGAGTCAAGGCTTTCTGGATCATAGAGTGATCCAGAAGGTGTCCAACCAAAGCAGGACCAATCTGACACATGTCACCACCCCTGCTTTATGCTATAATATGATCATTATAATTATATCCCCATGCACGCACAAATGTGAAATACACGGTCACACAAGCATTAAACTTACTAATCTTCTCCATTATCAAACTGTGCCCCTCTTAATCGTGGATAGGTTTTCAGTCTTTCTCTATGAATGGTCTGGGCATGCTGGAGTAAACACTTCCTTACTAATCTTCTAAGGCTTCTCTATCATCCCTATATACCCCTGCTGTAGCACCCACTATCTCTGTGGTTTGCTTATGGTTAACCACAGTGTCTTCATTTGATTTATATGCCCTTGTGTCTGAAAGGTGAACCTATGTGGTGGCATGGGCAGAGTTAGGAAACCTGATAAGTGAGATCTTTGGTTTGTTGTAAACAACTCATTGTTCATGCACACATGCAACCTGTGTATACAGTACACGTATACGTACTGTACCATATGTATGTAGATGGACGTTCATGGATATAGGGTGCTCATATTTCAATGGATGTCTAAAATCATAATTACGTACATCTTCCCTCACCCAGTTCTCTCACACATGCAATCATTTCATTTGCTATCTTCATTGAATGGTCCAGTGATGATAATATTATAATGGGGTACATTCACCATGGTATTGTAAAACAACCCTTGTAATATGTGACACATGTCTCTAGTAGTATCCATTTTTATGCATATATTATTGCATGTACATTGTCTCAGTTCCATATGCTGGATTTGGTGTAATTTCCACTTGTTCATTTGCCATTACATCATCTCTACTGGGATAGTCATATACCCCCTTTTCTTTGAGTCTAGGCAATCCATAGTCGTATTCGTCCACCATATCAGGAGTTGTTGACTCTGAAAACAGGAGATTAGTAGGAATCATATATAATTTTGATTACATGCTTGAAACACATTCCTCACTGCAAATGATAGTCCTGTATGCTGGATTTGGTGTCATTTCCAATCTTCTAGCTGCTACATCTTCTCCACTCACCACACATGTTGGATAGTTGCATATCACTTCTTTTTTTCCTGTGTTGGGTTTTGTGGGACCACAGATATTGTCATATATGTCTGCCATTTTATTATCTGTTAATTTCGAATGATACAAACTCACATACTTCATTTCAACATTCTATGTGATATACCATTGTAAAAATTTCTTCTACTCACTCTTTCGTTTCAAGTGGAAGACAATGCACAAAATCAATCCAGTGACAAGAGCCATCACTCCAATGAGGATCAGAGTTATGAAGAGAGGAATAGCTATATCCATCCCTGTTGAGATACATAATATCAAGTGTACCATGCGTGACGAGCAGACATAGACTAGGATGATATACGTCAGTGTGTACATGCTTGTGTTCATGCGTGTGTGTTTGTGTGTGTGTGTACATGTGTGTGTATGCACGTACATGCTTGTGTGCATGTGTTCCTGTGTATGTATGTGCTTTTGTGTGTATAATTGTTTGTGTACCTTTAGTTTGGAGTGATAATTATGTGTTTGTGTGAATCCATGTTTGAGAATATAAGATTTATGGGGACAGAAGGTTCCTACATGTACATACGTATGTATATTCATACGTGTTAAATTAAATGTAATATCAAGCGTAAGAGTATGTAACATTAGAGTGCAATTTCAGTTGGGAAAAACCACCGATCAGCTAAATGAGTGGTTTCAACCAGAATAACTTGATTCCACCAACACAAAATAACAACATGCATGGCAGATGCAGGGTGATGTACCTCATGTATGTGTAATGTAACATGATGCTACATACATGGGTCTATGTAGTATGTGCATGAGAAATGGAAAAAGGAAGTAATTAGTATGCAGTACAGGAAATAAAATAGCACACACAACCAGACACATACATGCTTATGTGTTTGTCAGAACATTAGAAGGGTGAAATAACAGTTTTACCTATGGTATCTCCCAATATACTGATCACTGAACCGGCTGTCAGTAGACCACAAGCGCAGAACAGAGACACTGCACATGCCAGTATATACCTTTGACCAGGATCTACGCATAAACCAGTGAATTAGTGTGACAATCACAAATTAAAATTCAAATATACTCACTCTATTTTGAGAAGTGATGTACCTGGCTTATGCTACATATATATTATTTTAACTAAGTAGTTATAGGTTTTAGTATTTACTACTCTGTATTTATTGACATGTGTCTTATTCCCAGTCTTGAATGAGATACATCTTTTGGTTATTGCATCATCTATTATCATTTCTCTGTGTCCATCATTCCTTGACAGAAATTAGTCTGTCAGAAGCTTTCTCTTCAGAACTAGGTCCCATTTTTTGAAATGGAGGTGGAAATGGGTCTGATTGCTAGATCATAAGCAACATTTTCTGAGGAATTATACAGTATAACCAATACGAGCCTGTACTTGTTTAATTCCCACACACAAACACACATACAAGGATATTCAGTACATCCTTACTTCTCTTCTTCATTGTCCTCAACTACCTGTGTCCTTTGTATTTGTGATTAGTTTACTGCATTCATGGGTCTTTATCTATAAGTGGAAGCCTCATTTTGGAGTTAACACTTCCTTACTAATCTGCTCGTTCAGGCTTCTCTATTATCCTTATTATATTAATCCACTATTTTGTATGGTTTGCTTGCAATAGCTATAGATTGCATTATGAGTCTTTAGTTACGTCAAAGTACTAGTGATTGTGAAGCTGTATGGTGATGTGGGCCTAGTTAGGTAACCTGATAAGTGAGATCTTTGGTTTGTTGTCAACAACTCACTGTTAGTACACTATGGTCTCGGAGCAGTCTTGCTGGTCTGTAGTGACAACTGGACATGATACACTCCTACTGACACCATGCACATACCTATACTTTCATTTGGGTCTTGTACACAGTGACATAATATACATACAATAGTCTTCTGTAGTTCACATGTACATGCACTTGTGTATACTGTACGATATGTGGATGGACGTTCATAATATGTATTCATGTCCTGGTGGTTGAACTATTTTAAGTATCATATTATCCAGATAACAAAGATCATAATTATATCTTCCCTAACGCGGCTCTCTCACATACACAATCATTCCTTTAAATTGGAATATCCAGTATATTATTTACAATACTTGGTCCAGGAATGATATTATGTAAATGGCTACAGCATCTTTAAGATCAAATGTGGATGTTACATTAATTATTTCAATAATCAAGAGTGATGTACATAATAATATTAATATAGTGAATCAGATTTTCTTCACCTCACATACATGGGCACAGTCCCAAATGATGGATTTGTTGTGATTTCCAGATTTCTAGCTGCTTATCGCCTACAACTCTTCAACCATTCATCCATGCACTAGCTATTATAATATTGGTTGTTGTACACTTGGGTCTTTTTAATACAATAACCATTGTTATGACTGAGGTACATATGTATATATCTGGACACACACACGCACACACATGACTGTCTGAATGCATGTATACACAAAATTTGAAGTCTCTAACATGCATGTACTGTAATTAGTCTCCTTGTTGTTGACAAAAACAATCAAGAAGACTTTTATATTGAGGACAGTGATTCTAAAGCAATGAATTATTATCAGTCATATGATTAAGGAGAATTAATATGAATTCATGTACATGGGCACAGTTCCATATGCTGGATTTGGTGTAATTTCCACTTTTTCACTTTCTATTACATCATCTCTACCGGGATAGTCATATGCCCCCTCTTCATTCAGTGTAGGCAATTCATAGTCGTGTTCGTCCATGTCAGAAGTTATTGACTCTGAAAACAGGAGATTAGTAGGGGTCTTATATAATTTGATAACTTGCTTGAAACACATTCCTCACTGCAAGTGATACTCCTGTATGCTGGATTTGATGTCATTTCTACTCTTCTTGCTGCTATTTCATCTTCTCCACTCCCTATACCAGGTCCTATAGGATAGTCATATATCACTTCTTTGTTTCCTTTGTTGGGTTTCGTGGGACCACAGATATTGTCATATATATTTGCCATTTTATTATCAGTTGATTCTGAAAGATACAAACTTACATATTTTATTTCAACATTCTATGTGCTGAGGTACCATTGTAAGAATTTCTTTTACTCACTCTTTCGTTTAAAGTGGAAGACAGCATACATGATCAATCCAATGACAAGTGCCATCACTCCAAGAAGGATCAGAGTTATGGAGAGAGGAATAACTATGTCTTTACCTGTTGAGGTACATAATATCAGGAGGGACAAGCAGACATAGATCTAGACTAGGGTGAAGTAAGTCTGTGTGTGTGTATTTGTACATGTGTGTGAGTGTGTGTTTTAGTGTGTGTGTGTGTGTGTGTGTGTGTGTATGTATGTGTGTGTGTGTGTGTGTGTGTGTGTGTGTGTGTGTGTGTGTGTGTGTGTGTGTGTGTGTGTGTGTGCGTGTGTGTGTGTGTGTGTGTGTGTAGTGTCTGTGTGTGGTGTCTGTGTGTGTATGCATAATAATATGCATGCTCGTTTGTGTGTACGTATATGTGTGTCTGAGTATGCATGTGCTGGTGTGTGTGTGTGTGTGTGTGTGCATGTGTTCATGTGTGTGTATCTATGTGTGTTTGTGTAGGAGTAGTTTGGAGTGATATAAGTGTGTATCCGTATTTTGGGAAGCAGAGTTATGAAGATAGAAAGAGCTATGTTGATACCTGTCAAAGTAATACTATATCAAGGGTAACATAAGAATGTCTTTATGGTTGCGAAAAACCACCAATCAGCTTTATGAACTGTTTCAACCAGAAAAGTTTGATTCCACCAAAACAAAGGCTATATCCAAAACCACAAATGAAAGCAACATACATGATGTATGCATGTAGCATGGTGTACTTTGTGTATGTGTTATGTAACATGGTGCTACATGGACCTATGTGGTACATGCATGAGAAAAAAGGAAGTACATAGTAGTATACATACAGTACAGAAAATAATAAGTATACAGAACCAGACATGTACATCCCTATGTATTGCCCAATATGCTGGAATGGTGATTTAACAGTGTTTACCTATGGTATCTTCCAATATACTGATCACTGCACCGGCTATCAGTAGACCGCAGAACAGAGGTGCACACACCAGTATACACCTTTGACCTTAGACATATAACAGTATATGAGTGTGACAATCACAAAATTAATATATAATATTATAATATTATATATACTCAATATATTTATATATTTTTAGAAGACATGTACCTGGCTTATGCTACATATAGTTTTTCAAGTACGTAATTATAGGTTTTAGTATCTATATATTTATTTGTGTCTTATTTCTAGTCTTGAATCATACACCTTAATGGTTATTTCATCATCTATAATCATTTCTCCGCGGCCAACATTCCTGGACAGAAGTGAGTCTTCAAATGCAAAGGTGTCAGAACCTTTCTCTTCAGAACTAGGTCCCACTTTTATGAAATGGAGGTGGGAATGGGTCTGGGTGCTACACCATAAGTAACATTTCCCAGGGAATTTTACAGGGACCAATACTTGACAATATTTCAATTTTCCACACACAGACACGCATAATACAGAGTTACTACATCCTTACTACTCGTCTTCATTGTCCTTAACTAGCTGTGTCCTTTGCATTTGTGGTTAAGTTACTGCATTCATGGGTCTTTCTCTACGATTGAAAACCTCATATTCGAGTAAATTTAATTTAATTCCACATACAAAGTCACTTAGAGCATCCTTACTATTCTTCTTCATTGTCCTAAACTAGGTGTGTCCTTTATATTTGTGATTAGGTTACTGCATTTAAGAGTCTTTCTTCATGATTGGAAGCCCCTTCCTGGAGTAAACGCTTCTTTTCAAATCTGCTGGTTCAGGCTTTTCTATTGTCCTTATCCTATTACTCCACTATTCCTATGGTTTGCTTACAATAGCTATAGATTGCATTATGAGTCTTTAGTTACTTCAAAGTGATTGTGAAGTTGTATGGTGACGTGGTCCTAGTTAGGAAACCTGATAAGTGAGGTCTTTGGTTTGTTGTCAAAAATTCACTGTTAGTACTATTCTCGGAGCAGTCTTGCTGGTTTGTAGTGACAACTGGGCATGATGTACTCCAACTGACACCATGCATATACCTATACTTTTATTTGGGTCTTGTACACAGTGACATAATATACAGTGCAACTTGCTTAGTAAGTACCCTTGTTAGTACACTTCACTCAGTTCCTAGCTCATGAACACTATGTCAATCAGTACTGACAGTAAGCACCTCTGATAAGAAGTACAGATTTGGTGGGCCCTTCAAGGTACTTACTAAGCAAGTTGGACTGTACATACAATAGTCTTCCGCAGTTCACACATACATGCAACTTGTGTATACAGTATACTGTACCATATGTGGATGGACGTTCATAATATTATGTATTCAAGTCTTGGATGATTGATCCATGCATTGGCTATTATTACATTGGTTTTTGCACACTTGGGTCTTTTTAATACATTATCCATTGTTATGACTGAGGTACATATGTAAAATAAACCTAGACACACACGTGCACACACAACTGTCTGAATGCATGCATACACAAATGCACACAAAAGTCTCTATCATGCATGTACTGTAGTTAGTCTCCTTGCCGTTGACAAAGGCAATGAAGAAGACTTTTGTATTCAGGACAGTGATTCTAAAGCAATGAATTTATATCAATTATGTGTATTAAGGAGAATTAATATGAATTCATGTACATGTTCACAGTTCCATATTCTGGATTTGGTGTAATTTCCACTTTTTCACTTGCCATTATATCATCTCTACTGGGATAGTTATATGCCCCCTCTTCATTCAGTGTAGGCAATCCACAGTCATATTCATCCACCATATCAGGAGTTGTTGACTCTGAAAACAGGAGATTAGTAGGAGTCATAGATATACGTAATTTGATTACTTGCTAGAAGCATGTTCCTCACTGCATGTGACAATCCTATATGCTGGATTTGTTGTCATTTCCACTCTTCTAGCTGCTATTTCATCTTTTTCACTCCCCACACCTGTAGGATAGTCGTATATCACTTCTTTGTTTCCTTTGTCGGGTTTTGTGGGACCACAGATATTGTCATATATGTCTGCCATTTTATTATCTGTTGATTCTGAAAGATACAAACTCACATATTTTATTTCAACATTCTATGTGGTATGGTACCATTGCGAGAATTTCTTTTACTCACTCTTTCGTTTAAAGTGGAAGACAGCATACACAATCAATCCAATGACAGGAACCATCACTCCAAGAAGGATCAGAGTTATGGAGAGAGGAATACCTATGCCTTTACCTGTTGAGGTATGCAATATCATTAGTATCAAGAGTCACAAGCAGACATAGACTAGGATGATGTAAGTCTGTTTGTGTGCATGTTTGTGTGCATGTGTGTGTGTGTGTGTGTGTGTGTGTGTGTGTGTGTGTGTGTGTGTGTGTGTGTGTGTGTGTGTGTGTGTGTGTGTGTGTGTGCAGTGTGTGTGTGTGTGTGTGTGTGTGTGTGTGTGTGTGTGTGTGTGTGTGTGTGCGTGTGTGTGTACATGTGCATGTGTGTGTTTATTAGAGCTGGGAATTGGCTGTATGTAAGTTTCAAATTGATTATCAGTACATAATAAATGATTGATTAATAGATTAATCACCGGAAGTAATTAAGTGCCACTCCCACTTTTAGACTGAGTAGTCATCCAACAGACATGAAGTCCATAGAGTCCTTTTTGCATTTCGGGTACATAATTGAACCTATGGAGTGAAGGTTCTAGGTAATTAGGCGATGGTGGCTTCCTGTTTTACTCACTTAATTATTCCCTGTGATTAATCAATTTGCCTGCACTAAAATCGATTGATTAATCAATTAATCAATTAATCGTTCCGGCACTAGTGTGTATGTGTTTGTGTGTATGTGTGTGTTTGTGTGTGTGTGTGTGTGTGTGTGTGTGTGTGTGTGTGTGTGTGTGTGTGTGTGTGTGTGTGTGTGTGTACAAGTGCATGTGTGTGTGTTGATACGTGCGTGCATGTGTGTGTGTTTTGTGTAGGAGTAGTTTAAAGTGATGTATGGGAGTATCCATGTTTTGAGAATCAGAGTTATGGAGACAGAATGAGCTATGCTGATACCTGTCAATTTACTATCAAAGGTAGGAGTGTGTAACATAAGAATGCCTTTATGGTTGTGAGAAACCACCAATCAGCTTTATGAACTGTTTCAACCAGAATAGCTTGATTCCACCAAAACAAAAGGCTATATCCAAAACCAAAAATGAAAAACAAAATGCATGGTTTATGTGGCATGGTGTACCTCATGTATGTGCTATGTAACATGATGCTATACATGGGCCTGTGTGGTACATGCATGAGAAATGGAAAAAGGAAGCAAAAAGTATACAGTACAGGAAATAGTAACAGACAAACACACAATTGGACATGTATACATGCCTATGTGTTTGCCAGTATGCTGGAATGGTGAATCAACAGTGTTTACCTATGGTATCTTCCAATATACTGATCACTGCACCGGCTATCAGTAGACCACCGAACAGAGGCAGTGCACACAGCAGTATATACATTTGAGCAGGATCTACAAGTAAAACAGTGTATTAGTGTGACAATCACAAATACATCCTCACTCTATTTTGAGGGGTGATGTACCTGGCTATGCTATACAGTACATATTAATTTACTAAGTTATATGTTTCAGTATCTATTTAATATTTTACATATGTCTTATTTCCAGTCTTGAGTCATACACCTTTTTTGGTTATTGCATCATCTATAATCGTGTCTCAACGTCCGACATCCCTTGACAAGTCTTTGAATACATAAGGTGCCAGAACCTTTCTCTTCGGAACTAGGTCCCATTTTGTGAAATGGGTCTAAGTGCGAGACCATAAGCAACATTTTCCTGGGAATTGTACAGGGACCAATACTTGTTTTAATTCCCACACACAAACACAAATACAAAGTTACTTGGTACATCCTTACTTCTCTTCTTCATTGTCCTCAGCTAGCTGTTTCCCTTGTATATTTGTGGTTAGGTTACTGCATTCATGGGTCTTCTAAAATTGGAAGCCTTTTGCTGGTGTATATCCCTGTTACCTCCACTATTTTCTATGCTTTGCCTACAGTAGATTGCTGTATGTGCCTTTGTTTACTACAAAGTGCACGTGATTATGCAGGAAAGTGCATGAGTGTGAAGCCATATGGTGCTGTGGGCAGAGTTAGGAAACCTGATAAGTGATCTTTGGTTTGTTGTCAACAACCCACTGTTAGTACACTATAGTCTCAGAGCAGTCTTGCTGGTTTGTAGTGACAACTGGGCATGATGTACTCCAACTGACACCATGCGTACACCTATACTTTTATTTGGGTCTTGTACACAGTGACATAATATACAGTGCAACGTGCTTAGTAAGAACCCTTGTTAGTACACACTCCTGGTTAGTGAGTACACTTCACTCAGTTCCTAGCTCGTGTACACTATGTCAATCAGTACTGACAGTAAGTACCTCTGATAAGAAGTACAGATTTGGTGGGCCCTTCAAGGTACTTCCTAAGCAAGTTGTCCTGTAGTACAGTACATACAATAGTCTTCTGTAGTTCACATGCACATACATGCAACTTGTGTGTATACAGTATACTGTACCATAATAGTGGATGGACGTTCATAATAATTATGTATTCAAGTCTTGGATGATTGAACTATTTTAAGTATCATATTATCCAGATAATAAAGATCATAATTTTTATCTTTCCTAACCCGGTTCTCTCACATACACAACCATTCCCTTGTTGGTGGAAGAGAAAAAGTCTCTATTTGCTGAATAATGAATTCAATTTTGTACTAAAAGTGATAAAATTCTTATAAACTGTTTATTATAATTGTGTCTTCATTAAATGGTTCAGTGATAATGTAATTGGAATATATAGTATATACACGACCCTTGGAATGATATCGTGTAAGTGGCTACTGCAAATTTAAACTCAAATATGAATTTTACACTTTTATTTAAATAATTAAGAGATAATAATAGTAATATAGTGAATCAGATTTCTTTACCTCGCGTACATGGGCACAATCCCAAATGATTTTTTTATTGTGATATCCAGATTTGTAGCCACTTATCATCTTTAACTAATCAACTATTCACCTATGCACTAACATAATTTGTCATTATATACTTCATATTACGACTGTGGTATATGCAATTAATCTGTGCACACATATATATACACACTCATGCATGCATGCAAACGTATATTATGGTCACACACACACATGTGCACGCACCCATGGCTTAAGGCAATGTAAGGTGGACATGGTAAATGTACTACTGTACTGAATGTCTTCCCAGTTTTATAAACAGACCCTTGTATAGGGTTGTGAATGTCAATCTTCCCTGTCCCCGCATAATTACATTGCAGTCTGTTGTGTGTGTGTGCATTCTCTTCTACAGGAGTTGCATAATGATGTGGGCGGAGTCAAGAGACCCAATGACAAAAGGTGTGGCTTTTTGTTTGAACTTCAAGACCAGTGACTCGATAGTTTCCAATGACATCCAGACATACAGTAGTACAAAAGCTGACACACGCACGCATGCACGCATGCACAGTCATGGATTATTATATACACAGTACATATACAATGATGTTCTCTGTTCAATCTGATATGCTAAGTTATTCATAATTATATACTTATAAATATACTACGATGGTAAGACATATAGTTATCTGACATACGTATATAGACGTTTAAGTATAATAGGTCTATTATACTTTTCATCATCAATGTAATAAAGTAATGCTTATACAAAACTAAGAGAACTATTATTAGCTATAAACTACAAAAGATATAATGATGTCAATCTACTTGGAAGACTGTTAAACTTATTGAGGTACCACTAAACCTAGAACTCTTCTAAGACTTTCAAAAATGGCTTCAAGAGTGAAGCTTCGTTGAACTTTTCGTCTTTCTTCCCTGCCTTCCCATGAATGGCAAACACAGTCAACTCATTCCTACCAGTAACAGCAACCACCATGCTGCCGGAAGAACCTTTAAGAGTATCACATTCGTGGAAGGTTACACCTACAGCAGAGAGGTGGGGATAATTATCGTTCATTGTATGTACAGTCCAAGCAACTCCGTAACCTTGTAGGGCACACCAATTCTGTACTTCTTTATCAGAGGTACTTACTATCAGTATTAGTTGACATAAATGTACCCTTTTAACTAGGAACTGAGCAAAGTGTATGTACTAACAGACGTATAAATACGAACTATAATATATCGGTACTGGTTGACATACTTAATGTACATGAGCTACCTATACCGACCTAATCTAATACCTGAACCATTTGTGGCAAATTAATATTAGCTGGTGACACTGTAGGTAGGCTGAGAGATTGAGTCAATTGAAATGCATTTAACTCAGACACAGGACTGATTCTGTTTATTTTTGACTGCCGAATAACATAATTCCCACCAATTTAACATTATGGGACAACAGAAAAGTTTTGTCATTTTCCACAGATCAGTGAGTTTGCTTGAAATGTCATGCACTTCACAGTGAGAGAAATACGGTTGGTTACAGATTTCAGGAAAAAACTACAAATTATATCCATCAATATTTCTGGCTGTACCATATCAAAACTCACCATCCGGCTGTTGCCTAATGACTAGACCGAGTGAACGCGTCAGTGGTTCACCCTTAGGGTGTCCATATATGGTAACAATATAATGTTCCCAATTGATGTCCAGTTCCTCCAGTTTCTCCGAGATCGTCACAGGTTGAACACCTTCTGGAAGTTCATCCTTATTCACACAAAGTGAAAGTAAATCCAGGTCCTACAGATGTAACATATATATGCAGAATAGTCAGCTACATATAAGTTAAGATAGCAGTTAGGGTAGACACAATGTGTGACACAGAGTGTCAGATGATGACATACAGGAATAGACACAACAGTGTGTTCAGTGACACACATGAAATAATTTTAATTCTAACATGCTGACATCGTACATCAAAGATGTCTGTATGTTACCAACCAAGCTACCCAGTTAGTACATTGTGTAAGAGGTATAGAGGTTAAGCAGAGGTCATGGGAATCAATTGACTAATAAGCTGTCCAACAAATGAATATCATTATGTACAATGAACACAACAACTCAAAACAGTTTTAAAAAAGTTACAGTAATGTGAAGTTTGTTCACAAATCAAACCTTTCCTTTGTGTTAAAAGTATCGTTTTTGGTGTTCAGTTGAATTTGACTAGAGTTGTAAAAATTCATTCTCTCTTCATAATCTTGTTCGTTTAAATTTACAGTAAGCTAGTTATCACCCATTTACAAGGGGATTTTCTTTGATAGTGATCCTGTCTCATGAGGTATCAGACATATTGTCCTTGTAAATGGGTAATTATTGATACGTATGGATCTAGTGAAGGTTCATAGATCCTTGATACAGTACATAATTCAATTCATGTGAAAGCATGATTACAGTAACTGCACTTGTTCTCTATTACCAATTGCATTCACTTAATTACATTTACCCCTCAGGTGCTATGCACCATTGGACCTTGAGCAAAGAAATTAATGAGATATACCATTGCTTATTCACTGGTTATAGAGTGCATAGCAGATATGCTATACCTTATCCCAACGAAGATCTTCACCTTGAATCAACTTTTCCCCTTCAACTACATCTTTTCTGTCTTCTGTCCTGTATAAAAACCAGTATTTGGCTTTCCTAGCCTTATTCATTGTTGCTGATTTCTTGTCTCCTTGCTTATCAGTCAAACAGTGACGTCTCGTCCACAGTCTACACACATTCTTGTAATAGCCAACAAAGGCAGTAGCTGAACATGGCTTCCCTTCAGAATTAATTGATCTGTCATACATGGCATTATAATAGTCAATAACTTAAACTTTGCACATTTGTAAATGACGTGTGTAGTGTGTATGTATATGCATGTGAGTGGTGTGTGTGTGTGTGTGTGTGTGTGTGTGTGTGTGTGTGGTGTGTGTGTGTGTGTGTGTGTGTGTGTGTGTGACAGTGTGAGTGTGTGTGTGTGTGTGTGTGTGTGTGTGCGTGCGTGTGTGACAGTGTGAGTGAGTGTGTGTGTGTGTGTGTGTGTGCGTGTGTGTGTGTGTGTGTGTAAAGTAAAAGCGTGCGTGCCTGTGTAGTGTGTGTGCACACATGCAAACGTGTGTTATACATACGTACGTATATCAATTATAGCATGAAAGCCACATTAAATGAATGTGTGCATCATTGTATGTGTCAGTTGGTTTGTTGGAAATATTCAGTCAATGACACATACATAACTCCTAACCTTATGAGACAAGCAGCACTGCGAACATCATCCCAAACGTCTTCTTTGACAAGATTTCCCCCATTGTCCAGGTTATTTTCTTTCTCAAAATCGTCAACAATACCAGGTGGTCCACTGTCAATGTCGTCACTATCATTTCCTGCAGCTACAGTGCAGTTTCAGACAGTAAATTAGATTCAATTTGATTCACACTGTTGCATACAGAAATGATAAAACGTATGTATAATATATTGAAATACGTATGTAAAATAGGGCATATATGACATTCTAATTGTATTTATGATTATAATTTCAACATTGTTATAAGCAATTGACAATGCAAAACCTATAGCAACATGTACAAATACACAGGCTTGTGAATATACATCAGAAGGTCTGCTCTTCACTAGTTGATTATACTTGGTACTGTAGCATTATTACTACTGCTAGTAACAATAGTATGTAGCAGTGTTTGTTTCTGGAATATGCTATGCTCGATAAATACTATTATAGATAGTTAGATCAGCCAATACAGAAGACGAGTCTAGGTTAGACATAAGAGCCAGTGATTTTTGGATGAAGGGAAGGGAGACCTTCTTTAATGTTTAAGGGTATTCTACCCAGTTGCCCCTTCCTACTGCCAGAAAAAGCTAAGTGCCATCTATATACAAGCTTCATGGAAATGAAAGGAAGAGATGTTGTGAACAAAGAGTTACAGAGGTTAAGGGAGCATCTTTTGCCCCTTTGGTTTTCTCGTCAACCAAAGGAATGGTGCATGATTGGACAAGAAGATTGCCAACATTCTTGCAGAGAACAAGAATATGCATTTTCTGGATTATGACATTGCATGTGATTCGTTGCAAGACTTCCTTTGCCCTTGTTCAATCTGCTGTTCGTGCAATTAGAGGATCCAGATCACAACCATTCCACCCTTCATTATCTGATTTCACACATATGCATGTTGAAGCCTAGATTAAGTGGGCCAACTTTGGATGTACTTAATGCATGTAAATGTCTATCATATTTCTCATTATCACTTTCCATTTACTATAATATTATTACATCAGATATTCATATATTCCATGTTCCTATGGGTAACCACAACAATGAATTAATATACATATTAATAATTTTTATTGCATGAGAAAAGATGGCTGATTTCAAAAAGAATGTAGTGCTGTTCGTACAGTGTATTTCTCAATGAGCCATTCTAATATAATAGGGGTAACAATGAAATAATCGAAAGTGGCTAATTTCATTCAAACTTGGATCGAATATGTCATTTGGCTAGCTCTATCTAACGGTGCTGAACGGTGTTGGATATATGAATGGTTGGCGACGAAGGTGCAGAACATGAACTGCTACTCCAACAGATCACTTTCTTTCGGGCTATTCCTATCAACGTTTAGTAGATATCAAACTATTCTTGTAACTGACAAGTTTCGAGAGGAGTCACTTTCGCCACTGATCTGTGCTACAACAATAACTGAAAATTAATGGCGGAAATGGCAGCTTTTGAGTCATAACTCAGCATAAACTTAACGAAATTGAAAACAAAAAGCACCGCTAGATAGAGCTGGCCAAATGACATCTTCAAACCAAGTTTGAATGAAATTAGCCACTTTCGATTTTTTCATTGTTACTCCTAGTATATTAGAATGGCTCATTGAGAAATACACTGTACGAACAGCACTACATTTATCTATTTTGATTCTGAAAATTTCAAAATTGCCAAACATACCCACTAAGGTATTTGCATAGGGGTGGGGCGTTTTCAGGTATGAACTTGACAATGCATAAAAATGAATAATAATAACTCACGGTGAAAATGTTTGCCGTCCGTATCTGCCCGAATATCTTCATGGGGTCGTTTTTCTCCTATAGTTATAACCAAAAATGATAAATTGTGATATTTTATAGATACTGAATGTAATATCTTCCTAATCAGTTTCACTTAGTACAATTGAGGCTGCTCACCTTTTGTTTTTCCTCCTTGGGGCGGAATACCAACCTCATTCATCTCTTTTTCAACCTTTTTGGCTGCATGTGAGGCCATGGCCGTCGAGCTTCCTTTATCACTAAGATCCCTAAGACAGCCACAAACTTTTGTAGCTGATTAGCATCGTAGAAAGCATTAGCGAAATCGTACCACTTTTGAAACGCCTCCGAATGTTTCTGGGCTTTTATCAGTTGTGATATTTGGTCTTTATTGGGTTTATCAATGAGATTATCTCCAAAAAGTGTCACTAGAACATCATCATTGATTTCAAAATGCTTTCTCAAATATCGGAACAGATTCAATAAAACTTCCTTCACTAATTTCAACTCCTCATCAGCCATATTGAAGATTATTATTAATACATTAGCGCTATATATAATATAGTGTGTAAGTATATATGTCGTATATTACAAATGCGCTTGCCAGATATTTGACTATAATTATTACTAGGTATGAAAGTAGTTCAGGACCTCGCTAAACAAAAAATGGCAGTATATGTCACGCCAGATGTGTGTGTACGCATCTGCAGATGAGCAACTCTTACTACACTCCCCTTTTCAAGTACACAAGCAGAGATCCTCATAAACAATACAATAAACGTATTTTTGACCAATAAAAGAAGGAGTAATTCCAATAAGGAAGGTTTGAACTACTTAAATCTGAAAATTTTAGAATCGCTTTGGGCTACGCGAGAATACATAGCTATAGGATTGAGCTTTAGCTAACAATTAAAATTTCTATTAACACTCAGGTGGAACCCCACACTCTAAGCGTTATAAACAATGAACGCTACATACATAATAACAGTATTCTACTATCATGATATTCTGCATACGTACCCTTTTAGCTCCTTCTCCAGGTCGTCCGCATATCCTTTCATGTCGGCGTCTCTCAGAGCCTTCAACAGCGTCTCCCAAGTGACGGGTTCGTCCGTATTGCCTTCCAGCCAGTGAACTAAACCTTTGAAGCAAGAATTAGTTGTGAAACCCGAAGCACTGAGCTGAAAACTCCCTATAGTGGCATCATCTACTTCCAACTGAGTCAGTAGACTTCTCCAGTTAGTGCCAGCTTTCTTCGATATCTGATTCAGGTCCCTCTGGCTCGGCTTGTTCTTCAAAACTATAATTTAATGGATATTGATCCATAATGTGTAGTGAACCAATAGTTCAGTGCTATACGAGATGATATCAATTTGAAATTCGCGCAAACATACCATCACTTGTGGAAGCCATATTGCGTTACGAAACTAAAAATAGAGATGTTATAATTTATACGCCATTAGTACGTATAATATTGTAGTATATTACAGTATGCTGTGATTATTTGTGTATGTGCAATGAATGATGTCATCATTCTGAAATGGCCAATAAAACAAATATCAACGACAACTGTTAAATTGAGCATATGAAGCAGTCAAAGTAGAATAGAATGATAGAAAATCAGTGCAGAACTAAAACAGCCATCATCCCAGTTGCAAAAGTTATTCACCAAACCTCTATCCTAACTTCTTGTGGTAATTTGTGAAATTTTTCAGTCACAAAAATTTGCAATGTAAAATAGCGTAAATTCACCTGTACAAATATTAGCAGTTAACATAGGGACACTCGGAAAGTATGACAGGTATATATACAGTGACGAATCCTGAGGGCAAAGGCAAACTTCACCTGCCTGAAACCAAGACAACGTACTATGCATATCCCTACCCTGGTATGTATGGATGAATGTGAAAGTAGAATTTATGAGAAATTGTGTTATTTCTAATTTTATCAGTGTACTGACATCAGTACATATACTGATATGCACAGTTAGTATACTGACATTAGTACATAGTATTACTGATAAGCACGGTTAGTATACTGACATTAGCACATATACTGATATGTACGGATAGTATACTAACATTAGTACATATACTGATATATATGTATGGTTAGTATACTGACATTAGCACATATACTGATATGTACAGTTAGTATACTGACATTAGCACATACATTATACTGATATGTACAGTTAGTATACTGACATTAGCACATACATATACTGATATGCACAGTTAGTATACTGACATTAGCACATACATATACTAATATGCACGATGTATAATATAATATGCAGTCTAGAGTGCACATGTTCCCTGGATATATTTAACGATATTATAATAATATACGTATAACATTATGATGTCGTTGTATTGTGTATTATACTAATATACACCACATACCCATATGTATGTGACATCATGTTCAACGATTTTTATAAGCTTGGGCAAGATCGACCCTAATGAACATTACTACAAATATGCAATAGCAGTAAACACAATAAATGATTAGAAAATAGGAAATGTAGTTGAAACGCTGCGAGTTCATTTGCAAATACAATATAACTGTATAATGTCAATCTTCTCTGCTCAGCAAATATAATGTTTCCAATAAAAGCAATCAGCAAATCAAAATTAACAGTCATTTGGAAGCTTGAGCTAGTCGAAGGAAGTATTTTTAACCAAGGTGTAATTGAAGTGAAGATGATAACTATCATAATGACCTGTCTCAGTTTAAATTTCTCAATCACAATAAGATGATCTCTGACAATTTTTTACTGTTTGTTGTGAGGTTGAAATCCCAACATGACGGTATCCTCTGGTCCCAGAGTGACTCCAATTTTCAGAGACATTGGAACCTAGTGTGGAAATAGACGTTCACACAAAATTATGATCATGGACAACGTATATTCTACCTGAGAAATTTTGCAAATTTCTAGAAGAGAACCTATTTGCAAATTTTTATTCTGCGAATATTTTTGTATGTGTATGAGAAGGCATGATGAAGGATGTCCTCATTCTGAAATGACAGATAACAACGAATATCAACAGCAACTGTCTATTTGGGCATAGGAAGCAGTCAAAGTAGAATTGAACGATAAAATTGAAGCACGCAGTACTGTAATGACTAAATACGTAGTCATCACATCAGTTGTGAAAAATTTATTCACGAAATCTCTGCCCTCACATTTTGATGCCAATTTGAAAATTTTTCAGTCGTAAAATTTTACAATGTACAATAGTCTAAATCCACCAGTACAACTATTAGTAGTTAACATAGGGACACTTGGGAAGTGTGACAGGTACAGTGACATATCCCGAGGGCACGAGCGAATGTCTCCTAGCTGAAGCCACGACAACATACTATGCATGACCCTACCCTGGTATGTATGGATGAATGTGGAAGTAACGTTCTTATGAGAAACTGTGGTATTACTAATCTTATTAGTTTACTGACATTAGCACATATACTGATCTGTACAGTTAGTATACTGACATTAGCACATAATATACTGATATGCACGGTTAGTATACTGACATTAGTACATATACTGATATGCATGGTTAGTATAATGACATGTACAATTAGTGTACAATAGTATACAATACTTACCTGAGTGTCGGACGTTTGAACAAATTTGTACTTCCTCAGGATCTCGATCAGCACCATCTTGATTTCCATCATGGCAAACCTCATCCCAATGCAGTTACGAGGGCCGTCACTGAACGGCAGATAAGTGAATGGATGGATGCTCTCCTCAGCAGAGGGATCAAATCTAATGAAAATGGATATAGTGTTGAGTATACACAGTGTGTGGTGTATGCATGTTGGAGGGAGAGTGTATTGTTCGGCGTAATATGACAATGGGAATATGTAATTTGTAATTAATGTAATTTTGATACTGATTGATTAATCACTCAATCACTGTGTGTGATTAAGAGGGTGCAATTGGAAGCCACTCCCGGTTCATTACTGCAGATCAAGCAGTCACATGATATGTATCACATACATGAGGTATGTGTGTGGGGAGGAGGGGTATAATTTGCATGCCGCACACACACAGTAGATGATGAATATATGTGCACGTACACATCAAAACACGGCAAATGTATGTATGT
>OZ026564.1:542610-575110 GCA_964020155.1 Chondrilla cf. caribensis | reverse complement strand
GATCTCTCTACACAGATGGTCTCTCTGTACAGGCAAACAGATGCAGGTGCTAAATGTAAAGGTGGTTGTGTAAAAGTGGTCTCTCTGTACAGGGGGTGTCTTTGTACAGGTGCCAAATGTAAAGGTGGTTGTGTGAAAGTGGTCTCTCTGTACAGGTGGTGTCTTTGTACAGGTGCCAAATGTAAAGGTGGTTGTGTGAAAGTGGTCTCTCTGTACAGGTGGTGTCTTTGTACAGGTGCCAAATGTTAAGGTGGTTGTGTAAAAGTGGTCTCTCTGTACAGGTTGTTTCTCTGTACTGGTGGCCTTGTGTACAGGTGGTCTGTGTTTAAGTGGCCTACTTGTACATGTGGTCTCTCTGTACAAGTGGTCTCTCTGTACAAGTGGTCTCTCTGTACAGGTGGCCTGTGTACAAGTGGCCTAATTGTACATATGGTCTCTCTGTACACGTGGTCTCTCTGTACATGTGGTCTCTCTGTACAGGTGGTCTGTGTACAAGTGGCCTATTTGTACATGTGGTCTCTCTGAACATGTGGTCTATGTACTGGTGGTTGACGTATTTGTACACGGAAGACCAGAAGTCGAAATGGTACCATGGTCATACAGTGGCACACTTGGTTCTCATACGATATGCACATGTTCACCATTTTCAATTTCCTTGCACTGAATGTCGGAGATATCGCATGACGTAGCTTCTTCCAAACTTCGCCGTCGGAGTCAATCAGGGTGGGCGTGTTCCCAAATTTAATGACAGGGTTCACCTGTGGGCAAGACACAAATGTTCCAGTATTGGCCGTCCATACCACATTAGAGCACTGTGGAATGCTCAGTCCCTTAAACAACTAAATAAGTAGCAGCTTACATTGAGAATACACCACTCTGTACACATACAAATGTACAGAGTGGTGTTTCTCTGTACATTTGTGAATATGGTTACTGTACATGTAGTTCATTTGTACAAGTAGTCTTTCAGTACAAGAAACGTGTGTAAGGTGGTACTTCTGTACTGTTGGTTTAATTGTACAGGATATTTCACATACTAACCAGGAGTGTGTACAAACCAGGAGTGTGTACTAACCAGGAGTGTGTACTAACCGGGAGTGTGTACTAACCGGGAGTGTGTACTAACCAGGAGTGTGTACTAACCAGGAGTGTGTACAAACCAGGAGTGTGTACAAACCAGGAGTGTGTACTAACCAGGAGTGTGTACTAACCAGGAGTGTGTACTAACCAGAAGTGTGTACTAACCAGGAGTGTGTGCACTAACCAGGAGTGTGTACTAACCAGGAGTGTGTGCACTAACCAGGAGTCTGTACTAACCAGGAGTGTGTACTAACCAGGAGTGTGTGCTAACCAGGAGTGTGTACTAGCCAGGAGTGTGTACTAACCAGGAGTGTGTGCTAACCAGGAGTGTGTACTAACCAGGAGTGTGTACTAACCAGGAGTGTGTGCTAACCAGGAGTGTGTACTAGCCAGGAGTGTGTACTAACCAGGAATGTGTACTAACCAGGAGTGTGTACTAACCAGGAGTGTGTACTAACCAGGAGTGTGTGCTAACCAGGAGTGTGCACTAACCAGGCTACTTACTATGCCATTGTATATTGATTATACAATCCACCTTTGTGATAAACAATGTAGCATTTGTGTGAACACCCAAGGACCTACCCCTCTGCTTCTGAAATGGTCGAATTTCTTGACGAGAACTTCCCGTAAAACATCAGGGTCTGTCACCATCAAGTAGGGGTGGTATCCTATGTAGTAGCTATGACAACAAGAAGCAGGAAATGGAGAAAAAGTAACAGGAAAACGAGACATACGACACAATCATAATAATAGGAAACAGGAAGTGGAGACACACGAACTAGATCAAACCAATCAACACATCTGTTTAACAGTCAAAGTGTGATCTAGTACAGTACTCACATGTTGTGTGTAACTTAGTACAGTACTCACATGTTGTGTGTAACTTAGTACAGTACTCGCATGTTGTGTGTGACCTTGTACAGTACTCGCATGTTGTGTGTGACCTTGTACAGTACATGCATGTTGTGTGCGACCTAGTACAGTACTCGCATGTTGTGTGTGACCTAGTACAGTACTCGCATGTTGTGTGTGACCTTGTACAGTACTCGCTTGTTGTGTGTGACCTAGTACAGTACATGCATGTTGTGTGTGACCTAGTACAGTACTCGCATGTTGTGTGTGACATAGTACAGTACTTGCATGTTGTATGTGACTTAGTACAGTACTCCAAGAAGCATTATTATTATAATAGAAGCACACGTGCATAATACAGAATAAATCGTATAATATCTATTGGAATAATATTATGTTTTAAATTTTAACATTATGTTATAGTACTAGTCCTGTTATGTAATTCCTTAGATCTTCCCCTGGTTGACGATGAGGTCAATTGGGGTGTCTGTTAAGTCCAAAGACTTGATTGGCTTGTGATAGGAAGATCTGGCTCCCCTTAGGCACATCACTGCTGAATCAATGAGGGAGAAGGCCATCTTGCATCGAATCATCCTCATAGTTTGGCTGTATGACTTCTTGTACTTCACTGAGATTAAGTTGGCTAATCTTTTAAAAGTCACTTGAGCTGAGGGTCCCCATCCTCCTGTTGAGGACAGAACAAGGGGTGTGAAAGAGCCGTGTTCTATTTCGATTATTCTTCTTTCATATGCTCTGCACTTCTCTTTCTCATGTCTTCTGAAGTTGGCTGCTTGGCTCACGGTGCTGTTGGAAGGCGCATATGAGTTGAAAACTCTTACATCAAAAAAAGCGCTTTCCTTCTGGCCACCCCAGAAGCCTTGAGCTCTGATGTCTTGCCGGGCATTATCTTCTACATTTGCAGATCTATTTTGAAAGGTTTCACCAGACAGGGGTTGTAATGTTGGCTCTACCTCCACATTCGTGCACACTTCAGTCATTAGCTGGGCAGTAAGGTCTCGGATATGATCGTGGCGGATGGTGGGGAATGCACCTTTTGAGCAGCTGAATGCATGAGAGGTGGAGAAAGGTGCACCGCAGGTGCAATGAGTAGGAAGTCTGATAGGCTCCCAGCCGTAACGAATACAAAGTGCATCTCTAAAAGCCTGTTTGTGTAAAGTAAACCCAAGCTCTTCTATTGTACTTAGTACAGTACTCGCATGTTGTGTGCAACCTAGTACAGTACATGCATGTTGTGTGTGACTTAGTACAGTACATGCATGTTGTGTGTGACCTAGTACAGTACATGCATGTTGTGTGTGATCTAGTACAGTACTCGCAAGTTGTGTGCGACCTAGTACAGTACTCGCATGTTGTGTGTGACTTAGTACAGTACTCGCATGTTGTGTGCGACCTAGTACAGTACTCGCATGTTGTGTGCGACCTAGTACACTACTCGCATGTTGTGTGTGACCTAGTACAGTACATGCATGTTGTGTGTGACCTAGTACAGTACATGCATGTTGTGTGTGATCTAGTACAGTACTCACATGTTGTATGGACTCTACATAGCAACAGTAGTGGATTGGCTTAAGGCTCTTACACAGTGCAGATGAGATCCTTGACCCCGACACTAATGAGGTCACACACATACCATTGCGATTCCAGGAAACCGTTAACAAAGGGCAACCAATGCTACACTCTACGCCTATAATTTCATCATTCATAATTGAGCCAATGAAACTTTAGATCGAACCGAACGTCTGAACCTGTTATGATCTGGTAACATTAACATACACACAGTTAGCACAGAGTGACGTAATATCCTCAAATCACAGGTGGCATTCGTGGGATTATTGTTCACATGCATTGTTGTTGCTGGTCGTAGAAGGACCACCAACACCTGTTATTGAATTAGAGTGTCCAATTCTCCTTCCATTGTATCTGTAACTGATCTGTTACAGTGCTGCCTCATCCTACCATGGAGGAGTGTAACCATGACTAGTTTTCCTGTGTGGGAGACTTCAGGTCTGTGATGTACTTGAGGTATGTGATGGACTTGATGTATGTGACGGACTCGATGTTTGTGATAGACTTCAGGTATGTGATGGACTAGATGTTTGTAGGAAATTTGAGGTCTCCCAATACACACAAGCACAAATGCATATACGCATGAGCTCTCACGCACACAGGCACACACACACACACACACACACACACACACACACACACACACACACACACACACACACACACTCACTCACCCACATATACTTCCATAATTTGTAGCCAGATATCTCTGTGAGGCCAGTCCAGCCACTCCCTACCCCCACACATGCACAGTAGAGAACAGAAGGATATTGCATTATGATAAATTTCTCAACTTGAAGGATATTGCATTATGATAAATTTCTCAACTTGAGGGATATTACATTATGATAGATTTCTCAACTTGAGGGATATTGCATTATGATAAATTTCTCATCTTTCAGTCACACCAAACAGAGTCTCAATAACAGAACAGGTGTACAGGTGTCAGCAAAGGTGGCAGCAAAGGTGGGTAGAGGTGTTAGCAAATGATGGGTAGAGGTGTTGGCAAATGATGAATGAAATGTTATTCAAGGTTATGCCAACATGTACACACCTACGTGTGCATTGTTCAACATACTCAACATTTAGCTATGGACCATTAGTGCATGAGGGAATCGTGGTCAAAAATCCAGCCACGTGTGTGGGGGGAGGTGTTGTCTGAATAATCCTTTGTAACAAAAATAAAGCAAATCCTCAACTACGTAATTCTCACTCAGACCACGGCAGGTGGGGTGGGGTCCACAATTGGTGGATGTATTAGTTTCACCAGTTGAACTACCCCCATGATAATAGTGATTGGATTTATCTATTTCACGCCATCTGACATCTCAAAGTATCCCACTCGCTCAGGGCAAAAACACAGACATCTCAGGTTGTGGAATGCAGCCTCACTCCTTCAAACTTTGACAATTTCTTGTAATTTCCAAAGAATGCCTCCGGGGGAGGTCCTGGTATGCCTAGTCTCTTGAAGATCTGATACGGTCCATAGAAGTAACTGTTCAAATAGAAGGAATATAGAGTAATATCCAGGGTGATGTGGGACAGTGGGGTGATGTGGGACAGTGGAGTGATGTGGGACACTGGAGTGATGTGGGACACTGGGGTGATGTGGGACACTGGGGTGATGTGGGACAGTGGGGTGATGTGGGACACTGGAGTGATGTGGGACAGTGGGGTGATGTGGGACACTGGGGTGATGTGGGACACTGGGGTGATGTGGGACACTAGCTGGGGTGATGTGGGACAATGGAGTAATGTGGGACACTGGAGTTATGTGGGACACTAGCTGGGGTGATGTGGGACACTGGTGTGATGTGGGACACTGGGGTGAAGTGAGACAGTGGGGTGATGTGGGATACAGGGATGATGTGGGACACTGGGGTGATGTGGGACACTGGGGTGATGTGGGACACTGGAGTGATGTTGGAGAGGTATATTAAACCATTCTTGATAACGCTGAGCTTGGGTTAAGTGTCCATAGTGACTATTACATGTAGTGAGATGTTGGAATCAATTGATGAGTATTGAGACTGTGGCCGAATGTCCTATAAATTACCCCGTTCCCTTATGCTGGATTTACTGTGGCCGTATTCGTATAGTTAACCCGCCAAATCTCCCGAGAAAGAACGGATAGATACCATTCTCTAAAACATGACTATGGACATCACCGTCAACTAAATCGGAAAGAAAGCCGTCCTTGGATTACTCCCGTTTGGTACTAGAGATGTCGAGCGTCGCGGCTTGGTTTCTAGTGTCATGCCTTTGGCTTAGGACAATGGTACTTAGCTCCTTACACACGAGATGCGATCCCACAAACCGCGCCAACAAGACAACTAACTGGCCTCAAGTGATACGAACGGTGGAAGGTTTTGATGCAACAATAAACATGGTTTTGGCAATGTCGTGTTTTAGTGTCTACTGTACGTGGCGTTGAGCTAACCTGTACCAAATGTACATCAAAAGCAATGAAAGTAGGAAAATCCCAGGCCAAATGAACCACATTGGCGTTCTGTCTCTTGTAACACGTGAATCTTGGTTGAACCTTGTACAGACTATGTACAAAAGAAGGAAACCAACTCACAAGTTATTGCGCAAACTCAACCAGGTAGATCTAAACACGCAGCCTTATTATATGTAATCTACACGTTGCACTAATACAGTATTTATATGTATACAGCTTGTGATAGTATGTGTATATACGTGTGTACAACGTTATTTTAGTTCATTATATCATAATAATAATATACCCGTGTAATGTTGGACCAAATAAGCGTCAAAATGATTGAAGAAATGTAGAATTTGAAGACAAGTTGATTTAAAGGACATTGAGGAATATAAATTCTGTAGATTTCGTTTTATAATCGTCCACAGGCAAGCTTTTATTTTATGAATGTGTGTGACTGTAGCTATGTTACCATTGAAGAGCCCAGGTGTTATATGACTGCCGATTATCATGTAGTGATTGTATGTATATAGTGACCGTAAACAAAAACAGCTGACAATAATCGGGCTTATCTTATGAACTGTGTTACTGAGAAAATAACAAAGGTAATGGACCTGACGATGGACCACATCAGTAATCGTAACATTCACCTGAAGGTATTGCATCACTATTAGTGTTCGGAAAACAATTTTATAAGTTGGAATGTCGCCCCATGCTAATTGTTTGCGGCCATACCCTATAATCATTTCAACTCCTCCTTTTTTTAAATGGCTAGCAATTGATAGCCGCCAAATATGGAAGATTGGGTCAGGCTATGTATGCAAGACATAATTGAAGCAAACACAGATTCCAACTACATAATCAAGTGGAACATTACCCTCTTTATATCAAACATCTTTACAACAGTTTTCTCTCATAACAAAGAGATAGACTCAACTATTTGCTATATACAATTGCTGCACTGACAGAACACATTAATTTTATAGAACTGTATTAATCTAGGGAGATAATACTATGAATGTAGAGACTTTTTACTTCAAATTTTAATTATAGTCTGGAATTAACATAATACGCATGCATAGTGTGTATTGGCTATGGGGCATGTATTTATGTGGGTTGTGCGTGCATGGTGGTGAAATGATGCACCTGTACGTATGCATGTGTTCCATGGAGGAAAAGGGGGAGTTTGATTCAGTGAATCACTGATAAATCACATTTTATAGGGTAGATGTGCTGCTGGGCTACGTGTACAATGTTTAATTGTCTAATGTTTCTATATAATGTCCCATAGGTCACTACGCATTTCATAGGTTTTTATACATCCTATAGTTAATGGTTTAACCGATAACTTATTGGATAAGTTACTATCATGCATCCTATGGAATATGATTGCTATGTATCACTGTACATCTGGTCGAATACGCCACTATAATCTTATTGGTCAATGTATGTGCAACCAAAAGTCACTATAATATATACACACCACCTCCATACATCCTATACATCACTATGCATCCTTTTAAGGTAGTTACATCATTATACACACTAATGGTCACTTATACATCAAATAACTGATATTCCTTTAATTAATGCCATATCCACAAAAAAGGCAAAACCTATCTTCCATAACCATCATAATAATATTATATCGGCAGGTTGTTGTTAGGAAAACTGAAATCCATACACAGCAGCACCTACAATAACCATAATGGAAACCCTCTGCACATTAGCGAGGGTTTGCATTCTTATCAATCATTAGGAATCAATTAGGAAATCTTACCCTGAAGGGGGACCATAGGTTGAACAATTGAGCGGGACGGTATCAAGGTGCACCTGGCACAACTTTCATTTCAACAACAACGTATCATGTTACTGGATGTTCAAGAAAGGAATTCTGTCATTTCCTTGAAATGTGAGGAATTTGTGGGCTTCACCACAGATCAACATAACACATACCTGCATATAGCGTGAATGCTGACTGTATGTATTCATTTCATTATGTTGATCAAACCTGTATAAATTATCATGTCTTCTGTTGTGTCTACATTGCATACCATACAGACCACTGTATTAGCATAATATACTGTCATCAAGTATAATGGGACATGTAGTGTATGTAGCGTTCGCAACATGATCTAACCAGTGACAGCTGTCGTGTTAGTGTGATGTCATCGCTATTGTGATATTTAGTCTGTCAGTACTCCCTCCAGCTTCAGTTGTTCACCTACATAGCCCAGTGGGATAGTTGGAGAACTTTAGAGAAATTTCACAACGTGAAGGCAAGGAAGAAAAATCAAAGATGGTATATTCTGGGGTGTCATGGATACTCTTAGCAGTGATTCTACTTCAGAATTTACAGATGGTATATAATATGGATGGTGATTTTGTTGATCCTTTTCAAAGAAATTTCACGTAAGTTGCAGCTGTGGTGTTACACACATGAAAGTATGGTGCTCACTGTTAAGGTTGTTTGTGTAAGACTCAATCTGATCTAAACTTTGGGTGCCTAATTCAGCACATGTTGATAGATATTTATCAGAAAATTGGCTGGAAGTATCTAAAGTTCGTGAACAGTTGTAAATTGGATTGAGTTGTGAGTAAAAATCCAGACAGGGAGAAATGGTGAATTGGCAAAATTGGTGGGAGTGGTGGAAATGACAGAAATTATCCAAAAATTTGCATTTTCAATATATGAGTGGCTAAGAACATGCATGTGGGTTGGAAGTTTTTCACTTTCAATAACCTTCACCTGTAGACACTGTTCAAATGTAGACATATTTGAATATCAAGATACTAACAAAGAGTTCGATCATGACGTATACACCGGCAAAAGGTACGTTTACAATTTATGAAGTAATCTTGACTCTGATACATATATTTGTATCTTTACTGCTTGTACTTTATTGAAATTAACTTTAAAAAATGCATATATTAATTATTATAATAAGTGTATTATGTTATCAACTACTTGTTACATCCATTGTAGGCTGAATAGTACATTATTATAATATGGGTGCAGGTGTTCAAAGAATTCATTTTTGAATTACATCCATTGTAGGCTGAACAGTACATTTCTGCTGTTTACCTTTGAAGAACGTTATAGACTAGTATGCAAAGATTCCAGTAGACCCTGGATGTGTTTTTTCAGACGTGAGCCAATTAGAAGCAAGAAACCAATATTGTGCTTAAATAATACACATCCTCAGTTATGTGGTGACACTGATATTTACAATGCTACCAAGCTCAGAGAACATCACGGAGTGGAGAAGTTTATGGCCGTTTGGAATTGGAAGTTGAATCCTGCCACCTGTCTGAGATTTGAAATCAACTACACCAGATCTAGAGAGAGTCACGACTTTCTGTACTACACGAGTACAACCTTTGGCCCAGACTATGAATGGGACGAAATTCACCCAAATCTCAGTCAACAAATAACTATTCGTTCTGGAATAACCAGTGCTGAAGTCACATTGGGTTTTGTCCATAAACCACAAGATGAGTTCAATTTGGAATTCAGAGCTATCATTTTGAACGATGATGAATGTGAACGCCGGTGTCTTCCGTGATGAGAATGATGATTTTCATTATGTACATGTTCAAACTGTAGGGTTACACTGCTGTAGTCAAAACATTATGATCACATTAAATAACCAGTTATGTAATAATTCGGTCTGGATTTGACTTTGCCAAACTTGATCTGCTATTAGCTTTTATTATTAATTTTGTAAGTATTGTCTGTTACATGACACTGAACTATACTACCATATCACATTACGCCATCATGTACATATTAACGTTCATAATTATATACTGTGATATTTCTATTACATTTCAAAAACAATATTAAGTATATAAAAAACGAATATTATATATTTTATATATGGGATGTAATACATATCCAAGTAATATGTATTCTTGTTTAGAATACAATTGTAATTAAACCATCCTAACATTGATATTGAGACAAGTGTAGCTATGCAATAAAATATTCAATTTGTATATTTCCATCATTAATTATTTTTTTCAATTAGGCAATTACCAATGGAATACACACATACTACAACATCTTACTCAATTTTCCATATATACATCGCATTTCGTATCAGCATTAAAACTATGATAAATTATATGCATTTGTGAGCAAAATAAGAGTATATTAACCAGTATAGCCAGGTGTATAAGTTAAATATACTCATTTTAGATAATATTATGTATTATAGGTACATGGTATACTTAGAGTAATCTTGTATGTCGCCATGAATAAGTGTATATTCTACACGTTCTGTTACCATGGTACAAATTCCTTTGAATTCCTTTCACGGTACATGTGATACTAAAAATATCCTAGAATACAGACAATGGGATTGTGGTAACATCAATGCCCTATATCTGCTGTAGCGTAGTAACCTTGTATGCTGTTGTCGTGCAGGTGTGCATTCTATGAATTCTGTTGACATGGTACAAATTCCATTCGAATGAAACTATGTGAACGTTGTTACATTGATGTGAGGGTAGGCTTGATCCTAAAATGATATCACATTATGACTTAAGTTCCATTTCAGCAAGTTTTCTATGCCGGGTCAGGCACAGTCTTAAGTCATAAGGTTTAAATAGATAATAGAACTAGGCACTAAGAGTGACCATGGTATATAATACCATATATGGTCAATTTTTTTCGTCGCTCTAGATATTTGTCATTAGCTTGTAAATGTCACCTAGAGCTCTAATTGATGACGAAACAGGTTCTGTTCCAAACAATTGTCTATTGTTCTAATTATTCGTCTGTGGCAAGGTGACTATGTATTTAGGAAGGAATCATAGAAGAGAAAGAAGCTATATCCATCCACCTCGTTTGCCAGAAAGTCTACTATTCCTTCCTGCTATGGAAACTGTTCTTAACATTTCCGCATGACAGATAAAGTAGAACACATATGGTATCATATAATCCGTTTCCAAAAGTGATTTTGAGCATAATTATCATTCTTCATTTGTAGACTGGTATGGTTCTATGATTTTCCAAATTGCAGTTGTAAATTGAATAAATATTTACCTACATTTATGGACAGGTGTCAGTTTGTCAACATTGAAATCAATGGATTGAACTAGTCAAAGGCCAATCTCCTTGTATGGGACTCCTCACATTAGTAGTTGCGTAACATTGTAATATTCAAATTGTATCTGCAGTCAATAAGTAGGATCCGTCTATGTATGATGTCCGGGAATACCGGTTGTTGCATTATATGTACACATCCAGGAGTATGTGGGTTTGTACACATCTAGGAGTATGTGGGTATATACACATCCAGGAGTATGCGGCCATGTACACATCCAGGAGTATGCGGGTGTGTACACATGTAGGAGTATGCGGCTATGTACACATCCAGGAGTATGCGGCTATGTACACATCCAGGAATATGCGGCTATATACACATCCAGGAGTATGCGGCTATGTACACATCCAGGAGTATGCGGCTATGTACACATCCAGGAGTATGCGGCTATGTACACATCCCGGAGTATGCGGCTATGTACACATTCCGGAGTATGATTGAGATGTCATATTACATGTGTGATATATAAATGCAGAATTTAGTAAAATACATTGTGTTTAGTAAAATGCATTGTAAATTCTTGTGGGTTGAAATTCATCACCGTTCACAAAACCTTACAAAATAGGAAAAGAATCCTTTGGTTTTGAAGACCTATAGCTATGAACTATGTATCCATTGTATTCTCCCTATACTATCACACCTACATGCATTCTTAGACATTTGTGTATCCAATAGTGGTATAGTGGAGACAGTACAAGGATGTGGTTCTCGACGGGGTGTGTTTCAGGCTAGCCATCATCAATGCTCAATGGGAGCCATTCATCCCAACCACTACAACCACAACACATATGGAGTCAATACCATGAATTAGTGTTTATTTGATTATACAATCTAAAGTTTTGTAACATCACCCATGGTTAATTCCCCTCTTTACCTGTCATGCATGTTAACCAAATTGTTGTAACTGATAAAATTACCGTGTTAGCTATTTGTTATTTGTTATTATAGTTATTTGTCATTGTTTTGTGTATTTATTGCCTGTTATTTGTATATATCTGTGCCCACAAGATACATATGTTGCTTCCAAGAGACTGCCGTGTATGCTGATATAAAGAGGCTTGACTGTAGTCCCGTCCCTTCTAGATTTCCGACATGTTATATATATTGCACATGACCAAAAGGACTCTGCCGATGATAATACTTTTCCTTTGGCCAAAAAACGTAAACTAAAGTATGTAAAGTGTCTGTTTTCACTAGCTGTTGTGGGTATGAGCAGTTATTCTATCCAATATGCAATAATATGCGATATTATTATGGTTTGTCATCATTGACTCCGCTTCCCAGTACAGTAATGGGTGTGCAAATGTGAACAAACCTTTCTCACCAGTAGACAGTCCTTGTTTCAAAGTTGGAGGAGAGAATGAATCTGGACTATATACACAAGACAAGTACCATTCATGTCAGACAAAGGCGTAAATGCTGACTCAGTTATGTCTGAGGTCCTAATCCGGCACTGTTTTATCATGACTTGCCAAAATCCCTGGCAGCCTTCCTCTGTTATAATGTTACAACTATGATAGGTAATTAATAGTGATAAGCTGGAAATTACTCTAGTTTACCCATTTTAACTAATACTCAAGTGATTGTTGTTTTCAGTGGATGCAAATGACACGTCATTCATAATATATTTGATTTGATTTGATTTGATTTGAAATCTCATTTAATGTGGGGGAGCCTTTAGCCTTGAAAGCTACTTTTCAAGGCACCCCTCAAATACACGAATCAATACAACAACAAAACACGTACACACAGAGATTGCAGACAATGTCTAATAGTTTGGTGGCCTTGGTCTTCTCTTTGCACCTTCCCTTCCCATGTGTTGGTAGGGGGGTGGGGGGGGGGGTGCAGGGAAAAAAAACTCATAAATCGTCAGCACTGCCAGGAATGGAGCCAGGGACCCTCCTCATCAGCCACCAGCACCAGCCAATATATAATAGAATTCAAGCTAATTCTTCCCATTCAATGGAGTATTTCAATATTATAGGTGACGTCAAAAATCATGAAGCCAGTGATCACAACATATCAAATGAAATAAACACTAATTCATGGTATTGACTTAATATGTGTTGTGGTCGTAGTGGTTGGGATGAATGGCTCCCATTGAGCATTGATGATGGCTAGCCTGTAACACACCCCGTCGAGAACCACATCCTTGTACTGTCTCCGCTATACCACTATTGGATACACAAATGTCTAAGAATGCATGTAGGTGTGATAGTGTAGGGAGAATACAATGGATACATAGTTCATAGCTATAGGTCTTCAGAACCAAAGGATTCTTTTCCTATTTTGTAAGGTTTTGTGAACTGTGATGAATACCAACCCACAAGAATATATAATGCATTTTACTGAACACAATGTATTTCACTAAATTCTTCATTTATATATCACACATGTAATATGACATCTCAATCATACTCCTGGATGTGTACATAGCCGCATACTCCTGGATGTGTACATAGCCGCATACTCCTGGATGTGTAAATAGCCGCATACTCCTGAATGTGTACATAGCCGCATACTCCTGGATGTGTACATACCCACATACTCCTGGATGTGACCATACCCACATACTCCGGTATGTGTATACATATAATACAACAACCGGTATTCCCGGACATTATATATACATAGACGGATTCTACTTGTTGACTGTAGATTTGAATATTATAATGTTATGCAACTACTAATGTGAAGACTCCCATGAAAGTAGATTGGCCTTTGACTAGCTCAATCCATTAATTTCATTGTTGGGAAACTGACACTGGATTCAATTTACAACTGCAATTTGGAAAATCAAAGAACCATACCAGTTGTCTACAAATGAAGAATGATAATTGTCCTAAAAATCACTGTTGGAAACAGATTATATGATACCATATGTGTTCTACTTTTTCGTCACCCATACTTTCCGAAAATTTCTGTCATGCGGAAATGTTTAGAACAGTTACCATAGCAGGACAAAATAAATAGACTTTTTGGCAAACGAGGTGAAAGGATAGCTTCTTACTCTTCCATGATTCCTTTCTAAATAATATTATGTTGTCACCTTGCCACAGACGAATAATTAGAATGAACAATTGTTTAGAACGGAACCTGTTTTGTCATCAATTAGAGCTCTAGCTGACGTTGACAAGCTAATGACGAATATTTAGTGTGACGAAAATTTGACCATATATGGTATTATATACCATGGTCACTCTTAGTGCCTAGTTCTATTATCTATTTAAACCTTATGACTTTAGACTGTGCCTGGCCCGTCATAGAAAACTTGCTGAAATGGAACTTAAGTCATAATATGATATCATTTTAGGATCAAGTCTACCCTCACATCAATGTAACAAGGTTCACATAGTTCCATTCGAATGGAATTTGTGCCATGCATGGCAACAGAATTGGTAGAATGCACACCTGCATGACAACAGCATACAAGGATACTACGCTACAGCAGATATAGGGCATTGATGTTACCACAATCCCATTGTTTGTATTCTAGGATATTTTTAGAATCACATGTACCGTGAAAGGAATTCAAAGGAATTCGTACCATGGTAACAGAACTTGTAGAATATTATACACTTATTCATGGCGACATACAAGATTACTCTAAGTATACCATATAATTGTTATGCAGTTATATGTTGTATGAAATATTTTGTTACTATGTATCTATAATACATAATATCATCTAACAGTGAGTATATTTAACTTATACACCTGGCTATACTGGTTAATATACTCTTATTTTGCCCACAAATGTATATAATATATCATAGATTTAATTATGCTGATACGAAATGTGATGTATATATGAAAAATTGAGTAAGATGTTGTAGTATGTGTGTATTCCATTGGTAATTGCCTGATTGAAAAACAAGTAATTCGAGTTTAAAAACTCGTGGGGCTGCCGCCCCCCGCACTCGAATTACTTGGCGTCTTTGTTAGGTTTAGAAGAACCTTCGCTGAAGTTATTACGTTTGGCGGAGCTTCAGCGCACGAATTCTAGCTAAATTTCAAATTGTCAGCGTTCGAAAGCGGCCATCTTTATTTCGCGCAATATAAATTCTAATATAAATTCATTGTTGCGGTTACGCATAGGAACACATATTATATATATATATATATATCTATATTTCTATCGGACGAGCGTTACATACCGGAAGTCGAAATGAAAACAATATAGGGGCTGCCTGCGGCAGCCCCTAAAAAATAATGATGGAAATTACAAATTGAGTATTGTATTGCATAGCTACACTTGTCTCTTACGATTTTGTTTCCATTATCGGTTTTATGCGCTTCCTTACCCAATTTAGTCGTTCATTTCAGTGTATGCGTTTATTTTCATCTAATACAAATGGTGATAATGTTCGATCGTTTGCCGATTGCATCTAAGCATTACTGCAGTTGCATAAAGCAGGTTTTCTATCGTGAGTTTGTTGCCTGAACGAAATCATTGCACAATCTTTCCGCCGTGAGTGGTGACGTAGGTGATAAATATTCAATATTCCAATCATTTATTGCCTAAAATCTCCAACAGTGCCGGGTCCGGTATACCACCCCTGTGACATCTGCAAATAATGAAAAGAATTCAACTGTGAATTTAGTAGGTTTCAGTTTGGTGTTTCCTAGTACCAGGTGTTGCAAACACAACAATGTCCACTGTAACCAGACATACAATACATGCTCACTCACGGAATTCAGAACCCCTTCACTGCAGTTGTATTTATACGGTTGACATTGATCCTACCCTCAATTGAATACACTGGGCTTGACCGTTAACATCAGAGAGATTCGACTACTTGAAATCCAATTGAGATCAGAGGAAATGTATTCCAAGATATCGTGGATTCTTTCAGGCAAAATTTTACTTCTACAGGTGATAGTTTCATCATCTCTCCCTCTCCTGCAAGATGTCAATGGTGGTAATTTGGATCCTTTTGAAAGGAATTTGCCGTAAGCTGATTGCACGTTATTTCATTTCTTTTGCTATGTTTTAGAATTGTATGTCTGACTCTGATTCAATCAATTCAAAAAGTTTATTGCCTGCAGTAGGGACTTTTAAGTCAAGTGCTCTCAGGACTAAATGCTGCTTAATTACAAACCCATCTTTGAGTTTAGTCTGCTGTAGTGTACTATAATTATAGTAAGCACATCCTGTTAGAGAAGTTTGAGATTCTCTGATAACGAAGAATGTTGTCTCAACAAGTTTCTAGTGTTATTTGTATGGTCACTGATTTTTCGAGTGTATGACAGTCACAGTACTTTGGGGTGTATGTAAACTTTCTAAATTATCAATATACAATTGTGACTCTTAACTTGACAAGGTTATGTTTACTCTCAAACCTTGCCTATAGAACATGCTCAAAACTAGAGTCATTTGAATATGGAAATATCGAGAAAGAGTTTGACAGTACATTTACAGGAAAGAGGTATGTTCACAACTTGAGAATTCGATGTGCTTTTTGTATATTGTAATTAGTTTGCACTTCATGATGTATCAATTCATCAATATATATAATATAATCATACACTGTAATGTAGAATTATCAAGGAATAGTAGGATAATAGTCAAAAACTCTCTCAATATTATTATAATATGGGTGCAGGTGTTCGAAGAATTCATTTTACATCCATTGTAGGCTGAATGGTACATTTTTGCTGTTTACCTTTGAAGAACGTTATAGACGAGTATGCAAATATCCCGGTAGACCCTGGAGATGCTTTTTCAGACGTCAGTCAATTAGAAGCAAGAAACCAATATTATGCTTAAATAATACACATCCTCAGTTATGTGGTGACACTGATATTTACAACGCTACCAAGCTCAGAGAACATCACGGAGTGGAGAGGTTTATGGCCGTTTGGAATTGGAAGTTGGATCCTGCCACCTGTCTGAGATTTGAAATCAACTACACCAGTACGAGCTACAAAGATTTTCTGTATTATACATCTTCAGCATATGCAAGTGGATATGACTACAACAGAGAGGAAATCCATCCAATTCCCAATCAATCTATACTCGTTCCTCCTGAAAACACCAGTAGTGACATCACACTTGTTCTTGTGCGTGGATCACAACAGAAATTCAAACTGGAATTCAAGGCGATCAAGTTGAATGACGATGAGTGCTTACGACGGTGTCCTCCCTGAATGAGAATGCACAGTACACTCAATGTACTGTATCTTCCAATGTTGTGTTGATATGTACATATGTATCATTATGATACTTAATAATAATATTATTGCAATAATATGATGGTCGAGGACCAAAAAAAGCATTGCAAAAAGTTATGAGCCCCTGAGGTCTGAGAAAATCCTAGTAATTTTCACAGATGCAAACGATGTGATGAAACTTAAACTTAAACTTCAAGATAGATGCAGTGTTCTTGACATTGCTGAATCAAGTCTTTCCTGTGGCCTGCACCACTTGATGAAAGTGGAGCAGTGAAAGGACAGGAATGTGTGTGTGTGTGTGTGTGTGTGTGTTTGTGTGTGTTAGTGTGTGTGTGTGTGTGTGTGTGTGTGTGTGTGTGTGTGTGTGTGTGTGTGTGTGTGTGTGTGTGTGTGTGTGTGTGTGTGTGTGTGTGTGTGTGTGTGTGTGTGTGTGTGTGTGTGTGTGTGTGTGTGTGTGTGTGTGTGTGTGTGTGTGTGTGTGTGTGTGTGTGTGTGTGTGTGTGTGTGTGTGTGTGTGTGTGTGTGTGTGTGTGTGTGTGTGTGTGTGTGTGTGTGTGTGTGTGTGTGTGTGTGTGTGTGTGTGTGTGTGTGTGTGTGTGTGTGTGTGTGTGTGTGTGTGTGTGTGTGTGTGTGTGTGTGTGTGTGTGTGTGTGTGTGTGTGTGTGTGTGTGTGTGTGTGTGTGTGTGTGTGTGTGTGTGTGTGTGTGTGTGTGTGTGTGTGTGTGTGTGTGTGTGTGTGTGTGTGTGTGTGTGTGTGTGTGTGTGTGTGTGTGCTCCATATGCTACATATTGTGGCAGTCACATATTACGCCTACAGCTAGCTCCCAATGTACTGTGCAATGTTACGTTGAAATTATATGTGCATTATACTTTATATGCATATAACATTTGTTTGATGAATAAAACCAGAATTCCCGAGAAACAAGGCAGATATTCCCAATGGAAATGTCATGAAACCAGCCATTCCTCATCACATGCCACTGTACATATGTTCTAACATATCCTAACTATAATATTATATCATGCCTACTTGCAACAAATTTGAGGCTCTTACATTTTCAATATTATGCAAAATATTATACCCTAGTGTACATACTTACATATACCTAATTTTATTTCGTACATTTATTCATATAAAGTGTTAGAGTATATTGCACATTATGTCACGGACTCATACATTGCACATAAAATCCTTTGATTCATGTTCAGATTATGACATATAATAATATTCATTATTTTGGTATATTTCGTACATACGTGCGATCAAACATGTACATATAATATATGGTGATAAATTGTAGTGCATTCGTAGTGCTTTATGACTTTATCATCTTCAAGTACTGTCACTATCAGTGTCTGAATAAGCTCTTATCAAACCGAGTCCCGAGTTGGAACCTTTATCCTTGTCCTTGATCCACCCATCGCAAGAATGGGGTGTAGAGATATCTCCAACCTTAACAGTGTCCTTTGTCTTGTCCTCTTCAGTGGGAGCATCTTCCCCGCATCTGTCTTCTCCAACCTTTGAACTCCCTACATACATGATCACACGAAGCAGACAATGGAAGCCATGAACACCATATCTCTGGGCTGATGTCATACATACCTATAACATAAGTACACACCTTCTGAGGGAGGATGGTATTTACTGCCCAAGACCCAAGGGCTCCAAGGGGGTGCATGTGTACATTTTATAAATTAATACATTTGCAAAAACACCTGAATTCCAGTAGAAGGTACATATGTGAGATGTATGAGCTGTTGTGTTCTTGGGTTGTCTATAAGCACATCTTACAGGGACTTTAAAGATGCTCATCGGCACCATGATTGAGTAAAATTTATGAAATTTCTGAAAAATTTGCTACCATTCAGTCACCAACTGTATTAATCGTAGCATAAACAGGTTGGGTAACCTTGGGCACCAATGAAATTCGTGGTATTGCACGCATACAGTGGGTTGCCATGGGTTACTGGAATGTTCGTAATACATGCACAGTCAGTTACCTCACTTCTGACCAAGTGTACCACAACCACCATTCAAGATTCATGAAGTTTACAGCCCCAATAAGTAGACCAAATTGAAACCACTCATAGTCTGCCAGCAATTTTAATCCCGATAAAAATTACCGAGGGTCATACAATGTAAAATATGACAAAAGTCTTGAAATCAATCAACACGCCATCGAATAATTGATGGATTGAGTAGGCAGATAAATCCCAACCAACATAAACACAAACATCCTTTGTAACCACTGACAACAACCCGGTATGTGAACCAGCTGACCAACCTGATTTGGACTTGCTTGTCCTTTTAACGATACCAAGTAAGGCTCCTTTCGATGTTCTTCCTTTCTTCTTTTCCGTGTTCAAACTACCACTGTCCTGTGTACCTTCTCCTACTGATGGGAATACAGAGTAGAAAGTGCATTGTGTTACTATGGAGATACGTACGTATGTCGAGGAATACTGCACAGGCATGAAGGGAAGCATGCTTCCCATTCTACCCCGTTCGCCCTCCCACACAAAGCCATCTAAATGGAACAAATGCAATGCAAGTCCACTTTGACAAGATGCCTAAGAGCAGAGGAGACAGAGTGTCATTAATGTTGTGTTGGGAACCAAATTTGGAGATAATTGGATCATACCATCATCTTTAGTACATGATCGAAAACAATTATACGCATGTCTATTGCAATAAACCATTGACTATTATTACGTACATCACTGAATATTACTTATTTCATGCTAAATCATTAAACATGACATCTTTCTATTTGAAGTCATTGAGAACAAAACAATGCAGTGTTTTAATGACATAATAACGGCAACAATTACACATTGATTTTGATTGTATTGAATCATTGATAAGGCTTTTAATGATTTAATAGAAAACAATACTGTTTGGATGATTTAATAAATATGGCAGAATGACCAAACTATCTCCATATTTGGGTCTCCACACTGGGCAATCTACCCAATCGGCTTTCAAGCATCTTGGCATTGTATGGCTTGCACACAGCTTCCATAGTGATAACACAGTAGCAGGTTAGTGAACTAGCTACAAAGCCTGGTGACCTGGTAGCCTGTACGAACACTGAATTTTTTAAGCATTTGTCTCATACATACATTTCCTGGGGCAGCCTGCAGTTGGACTATCGGTACGTTACACTCATCTCTCTGTGTGGTGGCTTCACCAAACATACGTAATAATCAGCAAATGTTCTTCTAAGCCTAAAAAATGACAGTAATTCCAGTGCAGGGGTAGCAACCCCAGTAGTGTTCCAACTTGATTAAATTGTTCTAATGTTCCTGATGTGAATGGATGCTATACTGGATGAGACATGGACACTTGGGCAGTGTGCCATGTGACACACCCTAACAACTAGGTCTTAATATGCAGCTGGTCACAAACCAACAGCAATCAACCAAACTATGAGTTAATTAACATACGTACCATGCAGTGTGTGTGAACAAGTGAAAATATGACATACTTTTGGAAACCATTGTGTGCACGCGTGATTGTTATCTCAATGAGGCATAATAGGCTACATATCTCCACTACCATTGTGAGTAGTGATTGCCATAATGTCATTAGGGCATCCGCATATCATGTCCCCATTGTAGAAACAACTCAGCAAACAACATTTTTGCCATTTTTAGGGGGTGGCAGTCCCTCAAGCTATATGTCTCGAACTACTCATTTAACTATGTAAATTTACTAAAATCATCCTTAGGCCACTAAGACTAACTAAGATGGAGAAAGATGGAATACAACAACCTTAAAATAGGCATTTTACGGACAACGATATCTTGATAGGTGGGAAGACTAATGAGGGGAGTGTTAAGGAGATGACATGGAGTTTGAGGAAAACTGCTGAAACATTGGCAAAAACAATGTATTCACCAGTACATCTTATATATACTTGACCAGAGCATGTATATACTAACCAGGAGTGTGTACTGACCAGGAGTGTGTACTGACCAGGAGTGTGTGCTGATCAGGAATTTGTACTAGCCAGGAGTGTATACTAACCAGGAGTGTGTACAAACCAGGAGTATGTACTAACCTGGAGTGTGTACCAACCAGAAATGTGTACCAACCAGAAGTGTGTACTAACCAGGAGTATGTACTAACCAGGAGTGTGCACTAACCAGGAGTGTGTACTAACCAGGAGTGTGTACAAACCAGGAATGTGTACCAGCCAGGAGTGTGTGCTAACCAGGAGTGTGTGCTAAGCAGGAGTGTGTACCAGCCAGGAGTGTGTGCTAACCAGGAGTGTGTACTAACCAGGAGTGTGTACTAACCGGGAGTGTGTGCTAACCAGGCTACTTACTAAGCCATTGTACATTGATTATGCAATCCACCTTCGTGATAAACAATGTAGCATTTGTACTAGAGTTTGTACTAACCAGGAGTGTATACTAACCAGGAGTGTGTACAAACCAGGAGTATGTACTAATCTGGAGTGTGTACCAACCAGAAGTGTGTACTAACTAGAATATGAGACACATTAGGAAGGCTTTGTGTGTATGTGTGCATGTTATCTCAATGAAGCATAACAAGCTACATATTTCCACTACCATTGTGAGTAGTGGTTGCCATAATGTCATTAGGGCATCCTCATATCATGTTTCAACAAACAACTCGTATAATTGCATCTGCCAGCAATCAAAAGGATTCCACTGGGCATTTAGAAGATTTCTTTCTCATATAGTTTAACAGTTTGGTGGTTCCAAATACACCAGGTGTTGCAAACACAACAATATCCACTGTAACCAGAGTGCTTACGACGGTGTCCTCACTGAATGAGAATGCACAGTACACTCAATGTACTGTATCTTCCAACGTGGTGTTGATGTGTACACATATTATGTTTTATGAGCTCCAACAGTCTGAGAAAATCCTAGTAATTCTCACAGATGCAAACCATGTGATCAAACTTAAACTTCAAGATAGGTGCAGTGTTCTTGACATTGGTGAATCAAGTCTTTCCTGTGGCCTTCACCACTTGATGAAAGTGGAGCAGCAAAAGGAGAGGAGAGTGTGCATGCATGCGTGAGTGTGCTCCATATGCTACATATTGTGGTAGTCACTACTATTACACCTACAGCTAGCTCCCAATGTACTGTGCAATGTAATTGAAATCATGTGTTTTACTTTAATATACGTATAACATTTGTTCGATGAATAAAACATATCATAATATTATATATTTTAATTGATGAGCTGAGAAACGAGGCAGATATTCCCAGTGGAAATGTCATGGAACCAGCCATTCCTCATCACATGCCACTGTACATATGTTCTAACATATGTACAGTGGCATGAGTAGTGGAAATATGTTATATCATGTTTCCATTGTAGAAATCACATCTGCAAACAATTAGAAGGATTCCACTGGGCATTTAGAAGATTTCTTTCTAAATTAGTTTAACAGTTTGGTGGTTCCAAATACACCAGGTGTTATAAACACAACAATGACCACTGTAACCGGATACACAATACATGCTCACCCACCGAATTCAGAACCCCTTCACTGCAGTTGTATTTATACGGTTGACGTTGAGTCTACCCTCAATTGAATACACAGGACTTGACCGTTAACATCAGGGAGATTTGACTACTTGAAATCCGATTGAGATAAGACTCTGAGGAAGATGTATTCCAAGATATTGTGGATTCTTTCAGGCATAATTTTACTTCTACAGGTGATAGTTTCATCATCTCTCCCTCTCCTGCAAGATGTCAATGGTGGTAATCTGGATCCTTTTGAAAGGAATTTGCCGTAAGCTGATTTGCATGTTATTTCATTCATTTGGCTATGTTTTATAATTGTATGTCTGACTCTGATTCAATCAATTTAAAAAGTTTATTGCCTGCAGTAGGTACCTTTTGAGTCAAGCGCTCTTAAGACAAATTGCTGCTCAATTACAAACCCATCTTTGAGTTTAGCCTGCTGTAGTGTACTATAATTATAGTAAGCACATCCTGTTAGAGAAGTTTGAGATTCTCTGATAACAAAGAACAATTTTAAATTGTCTCAACAAGTTTCTACTGTTATTTGTATGGTCACTGTATTCTTGAGTGCATGGACACTCACAGTACTTTGAGGTGTATGTAAACTTTCTAAATTATCAATATACAATTTTGACTCTCGACAAGGCTATGTTTACTCTCAAACCTTGCCTATAGAACATGCTCAAAACTAGAGTCATTTGAATATGGAAATATCAAGAAAGAGTTTGACAGTACGTTCACAGGAAAGAGGTATGTTCACAACTTGAGAATTTGATGTGCTTTTTGTATATTGTAATTAGTTTGCACTTCATAATGTATCAATTCATCAATAAATATATTATAATTATACACTATAATGTAAAATTTTCAAGGAATAGTAGGATAATAGTCAAATACTATCTCAATATTATTACAATATGGGTGCAGGTGTTCGAAGAATTCATTTTTGAATTACATCCATTGTAGGCTGAATGGTACATTTCTGCTGTTTACCTTTGAAGAACGTTATAGACGAGTATGCATTAACTATCGCAGTAGACCCTGGAGATGTTATCTCAGACGTCAGACAATTAGAAGCAAGAAACCAATATTGTGCTTAAATAATACACATCCTCAGTTATGCGGTGACACTGATATTTACAACGCTACCAAGCTCAGAGAACATCACGGAGTGGAGAAGTTTATGGCCGTTTGGAATTGGAAGTTGGATCCTGCCACCTGTCTGAGATTTGAAATCAACTACACCAGTACAAGCTACAAAGACATTCTGTATTATACATCTTCAGCACATGCAAGTGGATATGACTACAACAGAGAGAAAATTCATCCAATTCCCAATCAATCTATACTCGTTCCCCCTGAAAACACCAGTAGTGACGTCACACTTGTTCTTGTGCATGGATCACAACAGAAATTCAAACTGGAATTCAAGGCGATCAAGTTGAATGACGATGAGTGCTTACGATGGTGTCCTCCCTGAATGAGAATGCACAGTACACTCAGTGTACTGTATCTTCCAATGTTGTGTTGATGTGTACACATATGTTATACTTAATAATAATACTATTGCAATATCATAGTCCATAACCAAAAAAGCATTGCAAAACGTTTTATGAGCTCCAACAGTCTGAGAAAATCCTAGTAATTCTCACAGACGCACACCATGTGATCAAACTTAAACTTCAAGATAGGTGCAGTGTTCTTGACATTGGTGAATCAAGTCTTTCCTGTGGCCTTCACCACTTGATTAAAGTGGAGAAGTGAAAGGACAGGAATGTGTGTGTGTGTGTGTGAGTGTGCTCCATATGCTACATATTGTGGTAGTCACTACTATTACACCTACAGCTAGCTCCCAATGTACTGTGCAATGTAATTGAAATCATGTGTTTTACTTTAATATACGTATAACATTTGTTCGATAAATAAAACATATCATAATATTATATATATATTTTAATTGATGAGCTGAGAAACGAGGCAGATATTCCCAGTACGTGGAAATGTCATGGAACCAGCCATTCCTCATCACATGCCGCTGTACATATGTTCTAACATATCCTAATTATATTATATAACCTACCTGCAAAAATTTGAGCCTCTCGCATTTTCAATGATATTTTACAAAATATTATTCCCTAGTGTACCTTACATAATATACCTACATTTCGTACATTAATTTATATAAGTGTATATTGCACATTGTGTCACGGACTCATACATTGCACATAAAATCCTTTGACACTTGTTCAGATTATACTCATAATATAATAATATTCATTGTTATTTTGGTATATTACATACATACATGTGATCAAACATGTACAAATATATGATGATAAATTGTAGTGCATTCATAGTCCTTTATGATATTATCATCTACACTCGTCCCTTTGCGTAGCGGCTTCATCAAACGAATGAAATAATCAGTGAATGTTCTTCTAAGTCTAAGACTGACACCTGAGTAATTCCAGTGCAGGAGTAGCAACCCCAATAGTGTTCCAACCCGATTTACTTGTTCTAATGTTCCTGATGTGAATGGATGCTATACTGGATGAGACATGGACACTTGGGCAGTGTGCCATGTGACACACCCTAACAACCAGGTCTTAATATGCAGCTGGTCACAAACCAACAGCAATCAACCAAACTATGAGTTAACTAACATACGTACCATGCAGTGTGTGTGAACAAGTGAAAATATGACATACTTTTGGAAACCATTGTGTGTGCATGTTATCTCAATCAGGCATAACAAGCTACATATCTCCACTACCATTGTGAGTAGTGATTGCCATAATGTCATTAGGGCATCCGCATATCATGTCCCCATTGTAGAAACAACTCAGCAAACAACATTTTTGCCATTTTAGGGAGATGGCAGTCCCTCAAGCTACGTATATGTCTCGAACTACTCATTTAACTACGTATATTTACTAAAATTGTCCTTAGGCCACTAAGTTTAACTAAGGTGGAGAAAGATGGAATACAACAACCTCAAAATAGACATTTTACGGACAACGATATCTTAATAGGTGGGAAGACTAATGAGGGGAGTGTTAAGGAGATGACATGGAGTTTGAGGAAAACTGCTGAAACATTGGCAAAACAATGTATTCACCAATATATCTTATACTTGACCAGAGCATGTACTCACCAGGAGTGTGTACTGACCAGGAGTGTGTACTGACCAGGAGTGTGTACTGACCAGGAGTGTGTACTGACCAGGAGTTTGTACTGACCAGGAGTTTGTACTAACCAGGAGTGTATACTAACCAGGAGTGTGTACAAACCAGGAGTATGTACTAACCTGGAGTGTGTACCAACCAGAAGTGTGTACTAACTAGAATATGAGACACATTTGGAAAGCTTTGTGTGTATGTGTGCATGTTATCTCAATGAGGCATAACAGGCTACATATTTCCACTACCATTGTGAGTAGTGGTTGCCATGATGTCAATAGGGCATCCTCATGTCATGTTTCCATTGTACAAAGAACTCGTATCGCATCTGCAAACGATCAAAAGGATTCCACTAGGCATTTAGAAGATTTCTTCTCAAATAGTTTAACAGTTTGGTGGTTCCAAATGCAAACGCAACAATGTCCACTGTAACCTGCTATACAAGGCATGCTCAGTCACGGAATTCAGAACCCCTTCACTGCAGTTGTATTTATACGGTTGACGTTGAGTCTACCCTCAATTGAATACACAGGACTTGACCGTTAACATCAGGGAGATTTGACTACTTGAAATCCGATTGAGATAAGACTCTGAGGAAGATGTATTCCAAGATATTGTGGATTCTTTCAGGCATAATTTTACTTCTACAGGTGATAGTTTCATCATCTCTCCCTCTCCTGCAAGATGTCAATGGTGGTAATCTGGATCCTTTTGAAAGGAATTTGCTGTAAGCTGATTTGCACATTATTAAATTATTTGTATGGTCACTGTATTCTTGAGTGCATGGACACTCACAGTACTTTGAGGTGTATGTAAACCTTATAAATTATCAATAATATACAATTGTGACTCTTAACTTGACAAGGTTATGTTTACTCTCAAACCTTGCCTATAGAACATGCTCAAAACTAGCTATAGAGTCATTTGAATATGGAAATATCGAGAAAGAGTTTGACAGTACGTTCACAGGAAAGAGGTATGTTCACAACTTAAGAATTCGATGTGCTTTTTGTATATTGTAATTAGTTTGCACTTCATAATGTATCAATTCATCAATAAATATAATATAATCATACACTGTAATGTAGAATTATCAAGGAATAGTAGGATAATAGTCAAATACTATCTCAATATTATTACAATATGGGTGCAGGTGTTCAAAGAAGTCATTTGTGAATTACATCCATTGTAGGCTGAACAGTACATTTCTGCTGTTCACCTTTGAAGAACGTTATAGACGAGTATGCAAATATCGCGGAAGACCCTGGAGATGTTTTCTCAGACGTCAGCCAATTAGAAGCAAGAAACCAATATTGTGCTTAAATAATACACATCCTCAGTTATGCGGTGACACTGATATTTACAACGCTACCAAGCTCAGAGAACATCACGAAGTGGGGAAGTTTATGGTCGTTTGGAATTGGAAGTTGAATCCTGCCACCTGTCTGAGATTTGAAATCAACTACACCAGTACGAGCTACAAAGACTTTCTGTATTATACATCTTCAGCACATGCAAGTGGATATGACTACAACAGAGAGGAAATCCATCCAATTCACAATCAATCTATACTTGTTCCTCCTGAAAACACCAGTAGTGACGTCACACTTGTTCTTGTGCATGGATCACAGCAGAAATTCAAACTGGAATTCAAGGTGATCAAGTTGAATGACGATGAGTGCTTACGACGGTGTCCTCCCTGAATGAGAATGCACAGTACACTCAGTGTACTGTATCTTCCAATGTTGTGTTGATGTGTACACATATGTTATACTTAATAATAATATTATTGCAATAATATCATGGTCGAGAATCAAAAAAGCATTGCATTGCGCATTATACTTTATATACATATAACAATTGTTCGATGAATAAAAACAGAATTCCCGAAAAATAGGCAGATATTCCCAATGGAAATGTCATGGAACCAGCCATTCCTCATCACATGCCGCTGTACATATGTTCTAACATCTTCCAATTATATTATATCATGTGCCTACGTACTTGCAACAAATTTGAGGCTCTTACATTTTCATTATTATGCAAAATATTATACCCTAGTGTACATACTTACATATACCTAATTTTATTTCGTACATTTATTCATATAAAGTGTTAGAGTATATTGCACATTATGTCACGGACTCATACATTGCACATAAAATCCTTTGATTCATGTTCAGATTATACTCATATAATAATATCCATTGTTATCTTTGTACTATATTACATACATACATACATGTGATCCAACACGTACAAATATACGGTGATAAAATTAATTGTAGTGCATTCATAGTGCTTTATGACTTTATCATCTTCAAGTACTGTCACTATCAGTGTCTGAATAAGCTCCTATCAAACCGAGTCCCGAGTTGGAACCTTTGTCCTTGTCCTCAATCCGCCCATCACAAGAATGGGGTGTAGAGATATCTCCAACCTTAACAGAGTCCTTTGTCTTGTCCTCTTCAGTGGGAGCATCTTCCCCACATCTGTCTTCTCCAACCTGCGAACTCCCTACATACATGATCACAGGAAGCAGACAATGGAAGCCATGAACACCATATCTCTGGCCTGATGTCATACATACTTATAACATGAGTAATGGTTACTACACGCCTTCCGAGGGAGTACGGTATTTACTGCCTGAGACTCAAGGGCGCGAAGGGGGTGCATGTGTACATTTTATAAATACAATTGCTAAAACACCTGAATTCCAGTAGAAGTTACACATGTGAGATGTATGAGCTGTTGTGTTCTTGTGTTGTCTATAAGCACATCTTACAGGGACTTTAAAGATGCTCATCGGCACCATGATTGAGTAAGATTTCTGAAATTTTATGAAAACTTTGCTACCATTCAGTCACCAACTGTATTAATCGTAGCATAAACAGGTTGGGTAACCATGGGCACCAATGATATTCGTGGTATTGCACACATACAGTGGATTGCCATGGGTTACAGGAATGCTTGTAACACATGCACAGTCAGTTACCTCACTTCTGACCAAGTGTACCACAACCAGCATTCAAGATTCGTGAAGCTTACAACCCCTAAAAAAGTTAACCAATTTGAAACCATTTGCAGTCTGCCAGCAATTTTAATCCTGATAAAAATTACTGAGGGTCGCACTATACAAATTATGACAAAAGTCTTGAAATCAATCAACATGCCATCAAATAATTGACGGATCAAGAAGGCAGATTAACTGTCAACAAACATAAACACAAACATCCTTTGTAACCACTGACAACAACCTGGTATGTGAACCAGCTGACCAACCTGATGTGGACTTGCTCGTCCTTTTAACGATACCAAGTAAGGCTCCTTTAGATGTTTTTCCTTTCTTCTTTTCCGCGTTCGAACTACCACTGTCTTGTGTACCTTCTCCAACTGATCGGAATACAAAGTAGAAAGTGCATTGTGTTACTATGGAGATACGTACGTATGTCGAAGAATACTGTTCTACAATGGACCACTGTGAGACAATGTCAAAAAATTTACAGGCATGAATGAAAGCATGCTTCCCATTCTACCCCGTTCGCCTTCCCACACAAAGCCATCTAAATGGGACAAATGCAATGCAAGTCCACTTTGATGTCTAAGAGCAGAGGAGGCAGAGTGTCATTGTGTTGGGAACCAAATATGGAGATAACTGGATCATACCATCATCTTTAGTACATGATCGAAAACACAATTATACGTATGTCTATTGCAGTGAACCATTGACTATTACGTTTTTCATACTACATACATCACTAAAAGTTAGTTATTTCATGCTAAATCATTGAACATGACATCTTTCTATTTGAAATCATTGAGAACAAAACAATGCAGTGTTTAATGACATAATAATGGCAACACTTACACATTGATTTGTATTGTGTTAAATCATTGATAATTGTCAATGATTTAATGGAAAACAATACTGTTTGGATGATGTAATAAATATGGCAGAATGGCCCAGTTATCTCTATATTTGGGTCTCTCCACACTGGGCAATCCACCCAATCGGCTTTCAAGTATCTTGTCACTGTATGGCTTGCACACAGCTTCCATAGTGATAGCGCAGTAGCAAGTTAGTGAACTAGCTACATAGCCTGGTGACCTGGTAGCCTGTACAGTACGGTTTAAAAAAAAAACAAACGGTAATCTCCTTTACCTTTTTTCAGTTAACAGTTAACAGTTAACGGTTAACCGTTACCGGTAGTTTTTTCATTGCGTAATCATTGATACGTAAGCGTATATTACTAAATAACAGCTGTGAATCGCGTAACTCACGAACGATCTGTCGAAGAGTCGGTCGACAAGCTAGATCCAGGAAGACGGAGAGATGTTCCCATGTCTTATGTAATTTTGAATCGTTACTCAAACACTCGCCTTCAATACTTTAAGTCCTTCTTCTTCAACGATTAAGAATTTATAACGTACCATTGATGGTTATCCGTTAACGGTTATCATTATCGGATTAACAGGTAACTTTTATCCGGTAACGTTTGGTTTTTTTTGAACCGTACCGTACAAACACTGACCATTGAATGAATTTTTTTAGCATTAATACATACAGCTGCCTGCATTTGGACTACTGGTGTGTTACACTCATCTCTTTGTGTAGCGGCTTCACCAAACACACGTAATAATCAGTGAAGTTCTTTTAAGCCTAAAAAATGACACTCGAGTAATTCCAGTGCAGGGGTAGCAACCCCAATAGTGTTCCAACTCGATTTACTTGTTCTAATGTTCCTGATGTGAATGGATGCTATACTGGATGAGACATGGACACTTGGGCAGTGTACCATGTGACACACCCTAACAACTAGGTCTTAATATGCAGCTGGTCACAAACCAACAGCAATCAACCAAACTATGAGTTAACTAACATACGTACCATGCAGTGTGTGTGAACAAGTGAAAATATGACAAACTTTTGGAAACCATTGTGTGCACGCATGATTGCTATCTCAATGAGGCATAATAGGCTACATACTTCCACTACCATTGTGAGTAGTGATTGCCATAATGTCCCCATTGTAGAAACAACTCCGTAAACAACATTTTTGCAATTTTAGGGGGTGGCAGTCCCTCAAGCTATATGCCTCGAATTTCTTGTTTAACTACGTAAATTTACTAAAATTGTCCTTATGCCACTAAGTCCAACCATAGATACTCTATGTAGTAGCTTCACCTGAGGTGTCAATTAGGCAAAGGTGTCTGTATCCGCTACAGCTTCTCCAGAGGTACTTTAGCTATTATGTGGTATGTTGTGTCAATCAGTGTGTACTAAACCAGGAGTGTGTACTAACCAGGAGTGTGTGCTAATCAGGAGTGTGTACTCATCAGGAGTGTGTACTCATCAGGAGTGTGTACTAACCAGGAGTGTGTACTAACCAAGAGTGTGTGCTAACCAGGAGTGTCTACTAACCAGGAGTGTGTACTAATCAGGAGTGTGTACTCATCAGGAGTGTGTACTAACCAGGAGTGTGTACTAATCAGGAGTGTGTACTCATCAGGAGTGTGTACTAACCAGGAGTGTGTGCTAACCAGGAGTGTGTACTAACCAGGAGTGTGTACTAACCAGGAGTGTGTACTAATCAGGAGTGTGTACTCATCAGGAGTGTGTACTAAACAGGAGTGTGTACTAACCAGGAGTGTGTACTAACCAGCAGTGTGTACTAACCAGGAGTGTGTACTAACCAGGAGTGTGTACTAACCAGGAGTGTGTACTAACCAGGGGACATTACATAGGTGCTACACCAGTTGTACTGTGGTTTGTACTCAATGCTGGATCACAAGTACATGTAACTATACACACATCAATACACTGCAACAGGCTTCACAAGCATATATTGTAATATCCATACCGAGAACATCAGTTGGAGGTCGTTTGGTTCCAGCACGTGCGTTCAGTTTTCTCTCACTCTCCTCTTCACCGTCGTCTTGGAGTCTCTTTGTGCCATCGTTCTTTCTGAAGATAGACTCAACCAGCGCTTCGTCTTCCTCTTCCTGTCGCTGTAGTTGTCTTCTCTCCTCTTCCTCGTACTTCTTCAGTAATGCATTGAGGTCAACTGTAAGGAACAGTAAATATCCTCAGTGAGGTCCAACATGCACCTACACTACATGAGGTGCCAACATGCACCAACACTACATGAGGTCCAACATGCACTTACACTACATGAGGTCCAACATGCACCGACACTACATGAGGTCCAACATGCACTTACACTACATGAGGTCCAACATGCACTGGCAGTACGATTGACAATCAGATTTGACATTGAAATTGATTGCTTAATCTACCGTATAGCGGGAAATTTTTGCAGGACAAAAATTTCATGGTTGGCCTAACATCTGTGAAAATTTTATCTGCTAATTAGGCGTTCTTGTTGTTTTATCATGTGACTGTGGCCAGCATCCATGATAATTTTATCTGCAAAAATTTCCCGCTATACAGTAGGTATATGTACATAATAATGTAATTATGAGTGTGACCAGGTACAATGCACCATAGATACTGTATAATGCACACTTGCTCCACACGTGCTGACTTCACAAACCTTGT
>OZ026564.1:522610-540110 GCA_964020155.1 Chondrilla cf. caribensis | reverse complement strand
CGTATTTGGGGCTCCCTCAGGATTGCAGTCCCAAACATAAAACATAAAAACAGATAATAATTATTTATAAATAAAGTTACCAATAACTAGTATAAAATCTAACACCAACACACACTTCCTAAACAATTTCACCTATCTATCGCGGTTTATTTATAAAATGCACACACTTCCGGCATCAATCAGGCAGTCACCATCATCACCATCAATCAAGGTTGTTGATCAGATAATCGATCTCCTGGAGTACATTGCATAGCGTGTGCTTCCTCTTCATGTCAAACAGCATGCCAGCAAAGGTGACGCAGATGGCGAAACCACCAATGGTTGTCAAAAAGGTCACCAATGGGTATTGGCCAAAACTGAAAGTGGAAATGAAACATGTTCCATTGAAATGACAAGAGATTTACAATATGTGTAAAGATGGATGGTACACACACAGACAAATATCCAAAGATACACACCTACAAACACAAACACAAACACACATACACACACACACACACACACACACACACACAGAGAGAGAGAGAGACACAGACACATCCAAAGACACGCACCTCCACACACACACACACACACACACACACACACACACACACACACACACACACACACACACACACAGAGAGAGAGAGAGAGAGAGAGAGAGAGAGAGAGAGAGAGAGAGAGAGAGAGAGAGAGAGAGAGAGAGAGAGAGAGAGAGAGAGAGACAGACACATCCAAAGACACGCACCTCCACACACACACACACACACACACACACACACACACACACACACACACACACACACACAGACAGACACACAGACACATCTGAAGACTCGTACCTACACACACACACACACACACACACACACAGACACATCCGAAGACATGCACCTACACACACACACACACACACACACACACACACACACACACACAGACACACACAGACACATCCGAAGACATGCACCTACACACACACACACACACACACACACACACACACACACACACACACACACACACACACACAGACAGACACACAGACACATCCAAAGACTCGTACCTACACACACACACACACACACACACACACACACACACACAGAGACACACACACACACAGACACACACAGACACACACACACACACACACACACACACACACACACACACACACACACACACACAGACACACACACACACACACACACACACACACACACACACACACACACACACACACACACAGACACACACACACACACACACACACACACGCGCGCACACACACACAGACAGACACACAGACACATCCAAAGACTCGTACCTACACACACACACACACACACACACACACACACACACACACACACACACACACACACACAGACACACACACACACACACACACACACACACACACACACACACACACACACACACATACACAGAGACACACACAGACACACACACACACACACACACACACACACACACACACACACACACACACACACACACACACACACACACACACACACACACTTACTTCACAAGAATGGTCGATAACATAACTACTAGTAATACAGCCCAAATAGAATAAGCCATTGCAGGAGACCTCACAAGTGAAGGCAGCCCAACTTTGTTCTGTTTTCTCTTGATGAGGTCTTGCATATCATGAAGGAATCTCCTGTAAGTGGATCTGGCCTCTTGGTCGAGGTCCTCACCTGGAAAGACAAGCACGTCATCCGTTCAGCTGGGAGTCAGACATTCACAAGCATAATACAAGAAGGGGGAATTGATCTTCTGACTTTGACACCCTTCAAAAAGTCGCCGAGTGGCCGTGAAATATTCAACTCTTCCCACACAGGGGACAGGGCAAGGCTCAGCTCTTCCATTTCTTCTTATTTTACGTTGCTATCTCCCAGACATCATTCCTCAGTGGAGACAACATTTCATCGGGTGTCAAAGTCAGTTGATCAATATCTGATACACATCTACACTGAACCTTACAGACAGCTGAACCAATGTACAATATTCCAAAGTCCTCTCTCTCTCTCTCTCTCTCACACACACACACACACACACACACACACACACACACACACACACACACACACACACACACAGAAACAAACCTAAAAAGTTTTTTCTAACTGAGCGATGTTGCTTGAAATCGGTAGCTTTGTTCGACAAACTGAATGTTGCTTCAATACCTTCATGGTCTGAGAAATGAAAATTCTCCCCGGGGATTTTTCCAGTGAAAGCTAACTCCTTCTGGAGAAGTTTCAGGCCATGGGAATCACAGCTGTTGTTGGAGTGAAAAATATAATCAATCCTCTTGGGAATACTGGTGCTCCTCCTGAACGGATTAGTGAGAGCGTTAACTGTTGGATTTGTGTCCCCCAAAAATGCATCCTCAAATCCCATCACTTGTGTGAGAATCGGATAGGGGGTTTCCACTTCCAACATGTTGAAATCCCCTGCAAAAATCACGGGGTCTTCCCCACAAGTGTCGGACACAAACTGGAATGCTTCAAAGAGCTGACAAGCTCGATGCATTTGCTCACACTCAGTCTGTGAGGAGAACAGAGAAGAACGTTAGGATGTGGAGGTGGAGAGAGAGTACTAAAAACATATGTACTTACACTGGCTAAACACATACATATACACATGTGCCTGGGCACACACAGACACATGCACACTTGCACAAGCACACACAGACACAAACACACAGAAACACACACACACACACAGACACAAATACACACATACACACACACACACTCACACACACACACACACACACACACACACACACACTCACACACACACACACAGACATCCTCACATGGGTGTTGTAAACAGAGACACACCCCAGTGGAGTCTTTATCTTACAACAGGAGATTCCTTTGCCGGCAAACATCTCTCCTCGCCCCGGATACTTGAAGTTGAAGCATTCGAACACACCCGTGTGAACAATGTAAGAGCGAGAACGAACATGGACTATGGGATATTTGGAAAACATGCACAAGCCACTCCCGACGACATTGCTGCAGGAAGGAATTGAACATCAGTCACACCGTAAGGAAATGAAAGGAACAACACATAAAATAGCAAGTATGTGGTAGGGCTGTGCCCTGATGCTAAATCTATAGCATGATAAAAGTATCATTATCACTATTGTCAAGATAGTTACATTATAATATGATCTTATGTTCATATCATGATTAAATTTGTCCACATTACAGGTATCTAGCCTGCAAAACAAGTCTAAAAGAGGAATTCAACTAATAAACCTTCAAGTTATGTGTGGAGGAATACTCATACTAATTTAGTCACGGTTTTGAGCTGAAAGTACTGACAGATGGAAATTCTCCTTAAAGAAGGAAGGGTGCCCGTGATGGAATCCAACTCATGGTCTTTATCACGATAGTAATTTTGGGACAATAATTGCACCATCACAATTATTGCACAGTGCTAGTAAGTAGGGAAGGCATGTGACAAGAGTGAATTCAGTGAACTGTTCCTGGCTCTGTTGCCATGGATGCACTGTTGCCATGGATGCACTGTTTGATAAACAACCCAACACAGGGTACAGTTGTACCAGCTACAAGCTACACCATGTAACAGGCAGGGAGTGTTGCCAGACTACAACCACAAACATGTGTCTAGGACACAGAATGGTGTCCTTATCTATAGAGCTTCATCAATACCAAAGCATGTAAGCATGTAATGGAAATTATGAAGTTAAGCTCGAGTGCAGAGCAACCAACTTGTAAAAGTAGTGATGATAGGGGAGGATTGTCTCCAGCTGGGTCTGGAGGTATCGATAGTCACCCTTGTACCACACCTGTGGGTGGGGAACGTACGTAGCAACAACTACATGCACACAGACACACAGATTGGTAGAATAGTCCTCATTACTATTAGAGCAGAACATGATATTCTTCAATTAGGAATAAACAAAAGATATGAGCTCAGACACAGTCAATGAGCAGCTCTTATAGAAGTATAAAAGAGTTAATCGACTGGCATGCAGAGAAGTGTTGCATTCCATTGGTCCAATTCAGTGTGAATGTCAATAAAAATTACCAAATAAATAAACAAAAATATACCAATATCGATCTAATTGTATGTGCTAATTTTTTCATGGGATGGAAATCTCAGTAATTGACAACTGGATTGCCATTTGTATAATATCAATTTTGCAGAAAGACAAAATCCAGCAGACATTACGTATGTGTCAGAGAATAAAGAATTTGCAAACTAAATTCAATTCCTAGTTCATGTATACTAGGTCAACCAGTGCTGATAGTAATTACCTCTGATAAGAAGTACAGATTAGGTGTGCCCTTCAAGGTACCTACTAAGCAAGTTTGTTGAACAGATGTACAACCTACACAAACATGCACACGTAGTTTACGGGCGTATATGGAGGCAATAAATAGTAACCATAGATACTCCAACATAAGGAAGTATACGGAGACATCATGCGAACATACGAACCTCTTGTAAAGCGACTAAATCGTAGCCTTTCCTTTTAATCTCCGTGGCAATGGCCTGGAATCTCTCCTTCAACTTCTTGGCATTGTAATGGACACCCCTACACGGGAATACATTGCCAAGTAAGGAAAACTGTAAAAGACCCAGTGTACCAGGTAGAGCTGTCCATTCGGTGGCGGACTAGCTAGATTGGAAGAAAACCATAACCTTAACTCACCAACAATTTAGAGAAAGGAATTTCAACGTTAAAGAATGATCATCTGACATTCTTCTCACACTCTAAGTCTTATCACTTTACCAAAAGCTACACAGTATTTGAAGAAAGCTTCTCGTGACCTCTCAGTCATATGAAACTAGAGGATTGTCGAATCGCAGACACAATGGTCGAATAAGGTACAGAAAGACTACAGGTCTTGGCAGCCGCCCTCACGGGCGTTTATCTATAGCGAGCAGAGGCGCCAGATCACGTTGGGTGTGGTATGGTGTATCTATACAGACCGAAGGATAAGATGGCGCTGAGAGTGTTCTTTGATTCTTTCTCCCAGCCGTGTAGAGCTGTTTTGATGCTCCTGAGGGCGAATGACATCCCATTCGAGAAAGTGGTTGTGAACGTGGGTAAAGGTGAGTTGCTATTGGGCATATCAGCCTGCCATGGATGAAACATTTGAAGGACGTATGACAATAAAATTTGCAGTGATCGATCGATCAACCGCGCCAATTGTCAAGATGCGCGTGCCGGGTGTTGTGGTGGTGATGGGAGTAAAGGCGACCTAGTTCGCCATGCTAGTTTTCTTAGACTTTTAGTAAGATTTCTAATACATATACCACCCCCTTTATTATGGGATTCAAGGGTATATGATGGGAAGATAGGAAGGAATTTAACTACATTTCCTACTATCTGTTCGCATTAGTAGGTAAGAATATGGGTAGATTGGAATTAGCCATCTCTAGGTATACGAAATTCATAGAGAGCTACTGCAAAGTGTCTTCAGGTGCTGATAATCCTATCCATGAATATAACATTGATGATAGCTTTCGAATCAAGGATGTGTGTATGAGAGAAACTGTGGGTCAACTGTAGAATACGATCACGATTGACGCCCGTATGTAACAGTTGTGATTTGGTTTTAGGGTTGGGGTTGGTTTATGGTTTAGTTTATTAAGCGCCTGGGACTGTGATCGTATTCTGCAGTTGATCCGAAACTGTATTGTTATTCAGCAATTGAATGTGAAAAAGGACTAAGACCTCATAGTGGCCATTGTATTTTACATTTATAATGACATTTTGATTGTGCGACACCTCTCACTCTGTTATCTTGTTCAACAGGTGAACAATTCCAGAATGAAGAACTGGCTAAGGTGAACCCAAATAAGACTGTTCCTGCCATTGATGATGGTGGGTTTTCACTCTTTGAGAGGTGAGATGTATGCAGAGTAGCTTGTAGACATGTTTGTGTGTACTTATTATGTACACATCTATACGTACTATGTGCATGTACCATGTAATGTTGGACTATTCAATAATCACATGTATTGTGATATTTGACAAAAGATGCTATTATTATTATCAATATCCACTGATTAGCATCCCAAAGATAATAATTATCATTACAAATTACAGTGAATTCTCGTTAATCCACCACCCCTTTATCTGACAAACCTTTCAATCTGCCACAATTTCCCAGTACCAATATGTCATACAAGTACAAATGAGTATCCAGTTAATCTGCCAAACTCGTTAATCCACCATATTCTTTGAAAACAAATATGCAGCGGATTAACAAATTTCCACTGTATAACCTCCGTATATACGTATATACAACCTTATCCACTCCCAGACCTCACAGCCCATGCAGTTGAATTGTTCACATATCAGGCAAAGATTGTGCTCTGTGAAATTAATTTCGGGGTTAAACATACTTGATTGACCCCTCCCCTTCCCTCGATTGTGCAGTGCAGCCATCATGCCATATCTGGTGCAGAAGTACAACCTACCTGACCACTGGTATCCTAAGGATCTGCAAAGAAGGGTTAAGGTGGACCAGTACCTCCACTGGCACGGACAGAACCTCCGGTGGGTAGCACGAGTGTTCTTCATGAAAGTAAGTTGAGTATATAAATATTGTTTGTGTGGTTGTTTTTGTGTGTTTCCTGGGTTGAAGGGTTTACATACAGTCATATATTTGTCACATGACTTTTAGCTTGGTGATCTGATTCATTTTGGTAATGGAGTGTTCAGCAGACAAGTGTGTGTGTGTGTGTGTGTGTGTGTGTGTGTGTGTGTGTGTGTGTGTGTGTGTGTGTGTGTGCGCGCGCATGCGTGCGTGCGTGTGTGTATATATCCATGGACATTCCTGAAGAGTGTAGCAGCTGTTTATCCTCTTTCTTCTATTGAACAGTATATTAGAGCAAAACTGCAAGGCAAGGATCCAGATCCAGAAGTGTTGAAAGTGGCAGAGAATGTTGCCAACAATGCTGTGTCGCGGTTGGAGGATTACTATCTGAAGGACACAAAGTTCATCAACAGTGACGAAATCACTGTGGCTGACTTGCAGGCCATCTGTGAAATCACCCAGTACTGGATGACAGGAGATAACCTCGAGATTGGTCGTCCGAATATAGAACGCTGGTTGAAGGACTGCCAGGTGGAGCTGAATCCACACTTTGACGAGGTCCACAAATGGGTCTACTACGCACGTGACCAACAGTACTTTGGGGACAGAAAGAGTAGTCTGTAGTGTTTAGTTCACCTGTGAAATAGCTGTTGCCATGAATAATGTAGTTATTTGTTATTTTGTATAAGTAAGAAGTACTTAGCTATTATTCGCATTGCACCTAACTGTCTAGAACAGTCATATTAAGTTGACAGATTGGAATTGGGACCCTACATCGCAACAGATGTAATCTCCAGTGTGTGTAACATTCATTCAATGTGTTTGCCATCATTTAAAAATCTACACTGAAAATCATACTTTATTTTTTCCATGCATGAGAGAGTATGTATTTATATACGTATGCATCATATGGACACTAGGGAGTTTTTGACCGGCAAGAAAGCACATATTTCTGTCACCACTAGGTCTGTACTACCTCTAGGAGAGTGTACGTGTACATACATCAGTATTTGTGTTATGGTGCATCACATGGACACTAGAGTGACTGTGGTGACCAGCGTAAAATTTGACATTTTTAGCTGGTCACCACGAGGCCCATAGCAAATCCAGGAGGGTGTGCATGCATAAAACGTTATGTTGATAAGTTTGATTTGGTAACTGTGCAGTCTCTGGTGACCAGCAATAAGATGTAAAATTCCCCGACCAGTCACCAAGAGGTCTATAGCACCTCTATTGGAATCTACATACAAAAGTATATAATAGGTATCACATGGACAGTGGGGCATAATCTTGAATGGCAACAAAACACATGTTTTCTGTCACAACAGGTCCATACTACCTCCGGGGGAGTGTAGATGCATCAGTATGTGTGCTATGATGCGTCATGTGGACACTGGAGAGGCTGTCGCGACCAATAAATTTTGACATTTTCCAGCTGGTCACCACAGAGTCCATAGCACTTATAGGAGTGTGTGCATGCGTCTGAATTTGTGTTATTAAGTTTGATATGGACACCGGGCATCCCCTGATGACCAGTAATGGAATGTAAAATTTCCTGAGTGATCACCACAAGGTGTATAACACTTATAATGGAATGTACATACAAAGTTATATGGACACTAGTACTGGGATGAGTTTGATCAGCAACACAACGTATCTTAACGTAGCCATGGTTACGGGCTACATACGTGTATGGGAATTGTGTGATATTTTAGTTCATGTTCCTAGCTAGATCTGGTAGAAATATCATGCTCACTCTCTCATGAACTATACAAAAAGGTGCTTAGCATTATTCACTCCTACGTATACTCTCCCATATATTGAAGAAATATTAAGCACCTCCAATAGTAGCCATGCATTGTTACGGGCCACATACGTTGATGGGAATTGTGTGACTTGTTAGTTCATGTCCCTAGCTAGGTATGGTAGAAATATCAGGTTGATACCCCCCTCTCTCATGAGCTATACAAAAAGGTGCTTAGTGTTTTTCATTCTTATACTCTCCCATACATTGAAAATATGTTAAGCACCTCTGAATGTAGCTAGAGTTACGGGTCACATATCAAAATGGTAATTGCTTCATAAGTTGGTTCATGTCCCCAGCCAGGTCTGGTTGAAGTATCAGGTTGACACACCTTCTCTCCAATGAGTTTTACAAAAAGGTGCTTAACATTTTTCTCTCCTATACTATCCCATACATTGAAAATATGTTAAGCACCTCCGAATGTAGCCATTGTTACGGGCCACATACGGGAATGGGAATTGTTTCATAAGTTATTTCATGTCCTCAGCTAGGTCTGGTAGAAATATCAGATTGATACACACCCACTCCCATGAGCTATACAAAAAGGTGCTTAGCGTTTTTCACTCCTATACTCTCCCATACATTGAAAATAATATTGCATCATAGATCTAATACGATGCATAATCATATGGCACATAGGATTATACATTTGTATGTACATTTCAATATAAGTGTAATATGCCTTGTGGTGATCACTTAGGTGATTTGACATCATGTTGCTGCTCACCAAGGGCTGCCCGGGGTCCGTGTCCAACACTCCAAGGCAATTTGGGATGCATACATACCGTCCTGAGTGTGCCATGGGCCTCGTGGTGACAAGTAAAAAATGTCAATTTTTATGCTTGTCACCATGGCCTCTCCTGTGTGCACATAATGCATCATAGATCAAATACGAATGCACAGACACACTCCTTGAACTAATACAGTCCTTTTGATAGCAAAAATGATAGGTTTTGTTGCTTATGAAAATTCTCTCAGGTGTGAATATGACACATAGCATTATACATTTGTATGCACATTTCAATATGAGTGTAATTCGCCTTGTGGTGATATCTCAGGTGATTTGACATCACGTTGCTGGTCACCAAGGGCTGCCCAGTACCTGTCCCAAACTCACCAACACAATTTCGGATGCATGCAAACTGTCATAGGTGTGCTATGGGCCTCGTGGTGACAAGCCAAAAAATGTCAATTTTTATGCTTGTCACCACAGCCTCTCCTGTGTGCACATAATGCATCATAGATCTAATACGAATGCACAGACACACTCCTGGAACTAACACGGTCCTTTTGATAACAAAAATGATAGGTTTTGTTGAGGATCAAAATTCTGCCAGGTGTCCATATGGCACATGGCATTATACATTTGTATGTACATTTCAATATAAGTGTAATATGCCTTGTGGTGATCACTCAGGTGATTTGACATCACGTTGCTGGTCACCAAGGGCTGCCCAGTGTTCATGCCAAACTCACCAACACAATTTCGGATGCATGCAAACCGTTCTGGGTGTACTATGGGCCTTGTGGTGACAAGCCAAAAAATGTCAATTTTTATGCTTGTCACCACGACCTCTCCTGTGTGCACATAATGCATCATAGATCTAATACGAATGCACGGACACACTCCTGGAACAAATACGGTCCTTTTGATAACAAAAATGATAGATTTTATTGTCAATCTAAATTTCTCCCAGATATCCATGTGGCACTTAGCATTTGTACATTTGTATGTATATTTCAATAAGTACATATACTCTCCCATGCTTTGAAAGTACACTAAGTACCTTCGAATGTAGCAGAGATTACTAGCCATCTATTGAGATGGGAATTGTTTCATAAGTTAGTTCACGTCCCCAACTAGGTCTGTCTAAAATATCAAGTTGACACACCCCCTCCCCCATGAGCTATGCAAAAAGGTGCTTAACGTTTTCTCTCCTATACTCTCCCATACATTGAAAAAAATATTTATCACCTTTGAATGTAGCTGGAGTCACGAGCCACCTATTGAGATGGTAATTGTTTCAGGCATTAGTTCACGTCTCCAGCTAGGTCTGTGTTGGATATCAAGTTGACACGCCCCCTCCCCCATGAGCTATGCAAAAAGGTGCTTATTGTTTTCTCTCCTATATTCTCCCATACATTGAAAAAATATTTATCACCTTTGAATGTAGCTGGAGTTAGGGGCCACCTATTGAGATGGGAATTGTTTCACAAGTTAGTTCAAGTCTCCAGCTAGGTCAGTGTGAAATATCACGTTGACACGCCCCCTCCTCCATGAGCTATGCAAAAAGGTGCTTAACGTTTTCTCTCCTATACTCTCCCATACATTGAAAAAATATTAAGCACCTTCCAATGTAGCTGGGGTTACGGGTCACTTATTGAGATGGGAATTGTTTCACAAGTTAGTTCACGTCCCCAGCTAGGTCTGCCTAAATTATCTTGTTGACACGCCCCCTCCCCCATGAGCTATACAAAAAGGTGCTTAAAGTTTTCTCTCCTATACTCTCCCATACATTGAAAAAATATTAAGCATCTTCCAATGTAGCTGGGGTTACGGGTCACCTATTGAGATGGGAATTGTTTCACAAGTTAGTTCACGTCCCCAGCTAGATCTGCCTAAATTATCTTGTTGACACGCCCCCTCCCCCATGAGCTATAAAAAAGGTGCTTAAGGTTTTCTCTCCTATACTCTCCCATACATTGAAAAAATGTTAAGCACCTTCCAATGTAGTTGGGGTTACAGGCCACCTATTGAGATTGGAATTGTTTCAGAAGTTATTTCACGTCCCCAGCTAGGTCTGTCTGAATTATCTTGCTGAAACGCCCCCTCCCCCATGAGCTATGCAAAAAGGTGCTTAACGTTTTCTCTCCTATACTCTCCCATACATTGAAAAAATATTAAGCACCTTCCAATGTAGTTGGGGTTACAGGTCACCTATTGAGATGGGAATTTTTTCAGAAGTTAGCTGACATCACCAGCTATGTCTGTTCAAAATATCACTTTGACACTCCCTCACTCATATGAGTTATGCAAAAAGGTGCTTAACGTTTTCTCTCCTATACTCTCCCATACATTGAAAAAATATTAAGCACCTTCCAATGTAGCTGGGGTTACGGGTCACCTATTGAGATGGGAATTGTTTCAAACGTTAGTTCACTTACCCAGCTAGGTCTATCTAAAATATCACTTTGACACGCCCTCATTCATATGAGTTATGCAAAAAGGTGCTTAGCATTTTCTCTCCTATACTCTCCCATACATTGAAAAAATATTAAGCACCTTCCAATGTAGCTGGGGTTACGGGTCACCTATTGAGATGGGAATTGTTTCAGAAGTTAGCTGACATCCCCAGCTATGTCTGTTCAAAATATCACTTTGACACGCCCTCACTCATATGAGTTATGCAAAAAGGTGCTTAACGTTTTCTCTCCTATACTCTCCCATACATTAAAAAAATATTAAGCACCTTCCAATGTAGCTGGGGTTACGGGTCACCTATTGAGATGGGAATTGTTTCGAAAGTTAGCTGACATCCCCAACTAGGTCTGTCTAAAATATCAAGTTGATACGCCTCCTCCCCCATGAGCTATGCAAAAAGGTGCTCAACGTTTTCTCTCCTATACTCTCCCATACATTGAAAAAATATTAAGCACCTTCCAATGTAGTTGGGGTTACAGGTCACCTATTGAGATTGGAATTGTTTCAGAAGTTAGTTCACATCTCCAGCTAGGTTTGTCTAAATATCACGTTGACACGCCCTCACTCATATGAATTATGCAAAAAGGTGCTTAGCGTTTTCTCTCCTATACTCTCCCATACATTGAAAAAATATTAAGCACCTTCCAATATAGCTGGGGTTACGGGTCACCTATTGAGATGGGAATTGTTTCAGAAGTTAGCTGACATCCCCAGCTAGGTCTGTCTACAATATCAAGTTGACACGCCCCCTCCCCTATGAGCTATGCAAAAAGGTGCTTAACCTTTTCTCTCCTATACTCTCCCATACATTAAAAAAATATTAAGCACCTTCCAATGTAGCTGGGGTTACGGGTCACCTATTGAGATGGGAATTGTTTCAGAAGTTATTTCACGTCCCCAGCTAGGTTTGTCTAAAATATCACTTTGACACGCCCTCACTCATATGAATTATGCAAAAAGCTGCTTAGCATTTTCTCTCCTATACTCTCCCATACATGAAAAAAATATTAAGCACCTTCCAATGTAGCTGGAATTACAGGCCACCTATTGAGATGGGAATTGTTTCACAAGTTAGTTCACATTCCAAACTAGGTCTGTCTAAAATAGCGATCAAGTTGACACGCCCCCTCCCCCATGAGCTATACAAAAAGGTGCTTAACGTTTTCTCTCCTATACTCTCCCATACATTGAAAAAATGTTAAGCACCTTCCAATGTAGCTGGGGTTACGGGTCACCTATTGAGATGGGAATTGTTTCAGAAGTTAGCTGGCTTCCCCAGCTAGGTTTGTCTAAAATATCAAGTTGATACGCCCCCTCCCCCATGAGCTATGCAAAAAGGTGCTTAGCATTTTCTCTCCTATACTCTCCCATACATTGAAAAAATATTAAGCACCTTCCAATGTAGCTGGGGTTACGGGTCACCTATTGAGATAGGAATTGTTTCAGAAGTTAGCTTATGTCCCCAGCCAGGTCTGTCTAAAATATCAAGTTGATACGCCCCCTCCCCCATGAGCTATGCAAAAAGGTGCTTAGCATTTTCTCTCCTATACTCTCCCATACATTGAAAAAATATTAAGCACCTTCCAATGTAGCTGGGGTTACGGGTCACCTATTGAGATGGGAATTGTTTCAGAAGTTAGCTGGCTTCCCCAGCTAGGTCTGTCTAAAATATCAAGTTGATACGCCCCCTCCCCCATGAGCTATGCAAAAAGGTGCTTAACCTTTTCTCTCCTATACTCTCCCATACATTAAAAAAATATTAAGCACCTTCCAATGTCGCTGGGGTTACAGGTCACCTATTGAGATGGGAATTGTTTCAGAAGTTAGCTGTCATCCACAGCTAGGTCTGTCTAAAATATCACTTTGACACGCCCTCACTCATATGAGCTATGCAAAATGTACTTAACGTTTTCTCTCCTATACTCTCCCATACATTGAAAAAATATTAAGCACCTTCCAATGTAGCTGGGGTTACGGGTCACCTATTGAGATGGGAATTGTTTCAGAAGTTAGCTGACATCCCTAGCTAGGTCTGTCTAAAATATCACTTTGACACGCTCTCACTCATATGAGTTATGCAAAAAGGTGCTTAGCATTTTCTCTCCTATACTCTCCCATACATTGAAAAAATATTAAGCACCTTCCAATGTAGCTGGCATTACAGGTCACCTATTGAGATGGGAATTGTTTCAGAAGTTAGCTGACATCCCCAGCTAGGTCTGTCTAAAATATCACTTTGACACGCCCTCACTCATATGAGTTATGCAAAAAGGTGCTTAACGTTTTCTCTCCTATACTCTCCCATACATTGAAAAAATATTAAGCACCTTCCAATGTAGTTGGGATTATAGGTCACCTATTGAGATGGGAATTGTTTCAGAAGTTAGTTCACGTCCCCAGCTAGGTCTGTCTAAAATATCAAATTGATACGCCCCCTCCCCCATGAGCTATGCAAAATGGTGCTTAACGTTTTCTCTCCTATACTCTCCCATACATTGAAAAAATATTAAGCACCTTCCAATGTAGCTGGGGTTACGGGTCACCTATTGAGATGGGAATTGTTTCAGAAGTTAGCTTATATCCCCAGCTAGGTCTGTCTAAAATATCAAGTTGATACGCCCCCTCCCCCATGAGCTATGCAAAAAGGTGCTTAGCATTTTCTCTCCTATACTCTCCCATACATTGAAAAAATATTAAGCACCTTCCAATGTAGCTGGGGTTACGGGTCACCTATTGAGATGGGAATTGTTTCAGAAGTTAGCTTATGTCCCCAGCTAGGTCTGTCTAAAATATCAAGTTGATACACCCCCTCCCACATGAGCTATGCTAAAGGTGCTTAGCATTTTCTCTCCTATACTCTCCCATACATTGAAAAAATATTAAGCACCTTCCAATGTAGCTGGGGTTACAGGTCACCTATTGAGATGGGAATTGTTTCAGACGTTAGCTGACATCCCCAGCTAGGTCTGTCTAAAATATCAAGTTGATACACCCCCTCCCCCATAAGCTATGCAAAAAGGTGCTTAACATTTTCTCTCCTATACTCTCCCATACATTGAAAATATGTTAAGCACCTCCAAATGTAGCTAGAGTTACGGGTCACATATGGAAATGGGAATTGTTTCATAAGTTACTTCATGTTCCCAGCTAGATCTGGTAGAAATATCAGGTTGACACACCCCCTCTCTCATGAGCTATACAAAAAGGTGCTTAGCGTTTTTCACTCCTATACGTACTATCCCATACATTGAAAATATGTTAAGCACCTCTGAATGTAGCCATTGTTACGGGTCACATACGGGAATGGGAATTGTTTCATAAGTTTGTTCATGTCCCCAGCTAGGTCTGGTAGAAATATCAGATTGATACACACCCACTCCCATGAGCTATACAAAAAATGCTGAGCGTTTTTCACTCCTATACTCTCCCATATGTTGAAAAAAATAATATTATGCACCCACAAATTTACTAGCTAGAGCTAGTGACCAGAGATGGGAAATGTTTCATATGTTATTTTGTATCACATGCCAGGTCTGGTAGAAATATCATGTTCCTGGGAGAGGAGGCATGTGAACCTGATTTTAGCCAGACCTATAATATAGATGGGAAAGTAAACTAACTTATGAAACAATTCCCATCTCAATAGGTGACCCATGACCCCAGGTACATTTGGAGGTGCTTAATATTTTTCAATGTATGGGATAGTATCCGAAAGAAAACACTAAGCACCTTTTGCATAGCTCATGGTGGAGGGTGTTAATCAACAATATTTTCTGCCAAATTAAACTTAGCTGGAGACATGACTAAACAAATTAAAATGAAACTATTTTAAACTCGTTTGGTGACATGTAATAGTAGCTATATTTGGAGGTGCTGAATATTTTTTCAATGTATGGGAGAATATAGGAGAGAAAATGCTAAGCACCCTTTGCATATCTCATGGGAGAGTAGAATGGCACTGGGAGCTTTTATGACCGGCAACACAATGTATTTTGTCCGGGTCCATAGAATGTCCAGACAGGTTTACATACATTAGAGCTATCATATAATGATGCTCCACATGGACACTGGAGAGGCTGTGGTGACCAGCAATATAATTTGACATTTAATTTTCCTGCAAATCACCACAAAGCACATTGGGTGGGTGTGCAGGCATAATTATTTGGATGTTAACTTTGAAGGCCACGGTGACCAGTGATATAGAATATATTCTTTACACAGATTTACAATCAGTTTGTTATCTGACATGACACTTCATTATACGATATATTGTACTGTTTATAGAAGTTTCATTGGAACCCAACCTGCTCGGGGAGAGAGGAGAATAGAGGAAAACCGAAAACTGTGGGACTCGAACCCAGGGTGTCTGACTGTAGCTGCCATCACCACTTAGCCACAAAGCCACCACAGCAACCAGCCCTCCCATTTCTCCTTTCATACTGCACCAATTAGACTAGATGTGGAAATGAAGATCATCAACACAATTAAACACAATTATTAGCGAATATTGTATTGTTTATTTCGCTTTACATACAGTGCAGTATTACAGAAGAAACCTGTTAAGGTTCAAAACAGTTCTATTTATCAGATGTATATATATACTTCTTATCAGGATTTCCTTACTATAATGTGTATATACACTACTACAGCAAACTGATTATACTTACTGTAGCAGTTGCAAAGATCAAAAAATGCGTGCATGTATTGTATTGATTCAGAACTATTTCAGTAATTTGTCTTATAATAATAAGAGTGCTTATTATAACGAGTTTCTACAGCATAATACATGTGCTTTATGTCAATATTATTTCAATACAGTAGAGCGTTATATTCAACAGTACATAGTATTACATAATTTAGCTTATAGTACATGCAGACACTCGATCCGAATTCAGCTCCTCCTACGCACTTATTGCGTGTTTCTTCGTGTGCTTTATTCGAGTCAAGAAATGAGGATAGTTTTTCTGGGGGTTGTCGCGTTGACCCTACTTCATTGGTCGAATGCCGAGTGTCCGTCCTCTCTCTCGCTTAACGTTATTACCTGCCAACCGGAGGAAGACATAGGAGTGTGTATCCGAAATCACCTCAAATTTGGAGGAAATGGGTGTATCTCAGTGCCCCTGAGCGAAGGAACTTACTACTTATCAGAAAGATTTGAGGTCGTGAACAGGAGTGTTTCGATAACGTCGACAGGACTCGGCGTTTCGGTTGTTTGTAATCTCTCATCCACCTTCTCTCAAAGAGCTGTTTTCTCTGTCAAAGAGGCGGAATTTGCTGAGCTGAAGGGAGTAAATTTCTCCTCGTGCTCACATACGGTGGAGTTTGTCCGTGTTCGGACAGTAAATATCATCGGAGCTACTTTCGAGTGAGTGCACGCTTGTAGCCTAGTACTTGTCACAGTCAAACTGAGTTTTCTCGATCCTTCGTAACTCCCCGGGGCATGAGCTAGTTCAGATAAGAATCTCACTTTGTAGAAGCTTATGCAGCTAAGGATTTCAAAGCAAAGCACGTGCTCATGTAATTCCTTATTATTGTGCGTAGTGGTACCTAGCTCTCCAGTGTAAGCTAGATATCCATCCAGGAAACGGGCTCTACGATGTATTATCCACTCGCCAAGCCCATGTGCAGTTGTATGATTCAATTGTTTATAACACCACATGTGAGACAATTGAGTGTAGTGTACTAATCAGCTTTCACCCCTACAACTAAGTAGTGTGAACAATTGCATGGTTTTAGCATAGATACTCACTTTAGCAATAAAATTTGTTCTTTTGTGTTGAGTATCTGTGGGTGTATCACAGGATTATCCGTGCTTCAAATAGCTGTCACGGATAATTGATTAGTAACGGTGCAATTGGGTTTGTTCATCAACAAAATTACAAAACAATA
>OZ026564.1:505110-517610 GCA_964020155.1 Chondrilla cf. caribensis | reverse complement strand
AGTGATACAAATCCAGATCACCCCATGTCCTGTTGGACATGTGATATCCAAGGAGACAGGCCAATGTGTTTGTCAGTTCAGTGAGCGGTTACTGATCTGTGATGCCAACAGATTGATATTGAAGGTGAGTGGCCATGTGACAGTCATGTGATGTAGGTCCTGTTAGTTTGGTGAGCACTGGCTGGCCCCTGATGACAAAAGATCAGTGTAGAAGTGGGTAAGCATGTGACAGTCATGTGATGTTGGTACTGTTAGTTCAGTAGAATTTTAATGACCTGTGATGTCAGTCGAACAGTGAGTAATCATGTGACAGTCATGTGATGTGGGGTAATATTTTAACCCTCTGTATGACATCAACAGACTAGTATTGATGGTTAAAATTGATAAGAGACTATCAACATCAAATCACAAAAATGAGCATATTAATTTTGGTCTGGAGAGATAATGTTAACTATTTGAAACTTTTCTCCAACAGAGTGGATACTGGGGAATGTCAGTCAAGAACGAGTCATCTGAGGAGCTCATCACATTTAAGTGCCCCACGGGCTACTGTCGCTGCATTTTCGACTTCCAACCGAACCAAACCTTCACCACCTTCTCAGGGTGTGATACCTCGTCTTTGAGTCCCACTGTCAGTGGCAGCTCCTCCACTGGCTCTTGTGATGCACTGTTTGATGTGTTTGCACCAAATGATCAGTGCTCGTGTAATAGAACAGGTGTGTATGTGTGTGGGGGACGTGTGTGTGGGGGTACGTGTGTGGAGGACGTGTGTGTGAGTGCATGTGTGTGGAGGAGGTGTGTGTGAGTGCATGTGTGTGGGTGGGTGCATGTGTGTGGGTGGGTGCATGTGTGGGTGGGTGCATGTGTGTGGGACGTGTGTGTGGGGGTACGTGTGTGGAGGACGTGTGTGAGTGCATGTGTGTGGGTGGGTGCATGTGTGTGAGGGACATGTGTGGGTGGGTGCATGTGTGTGGGGGACATGTGTGGGTGGGTGCATGTGTGTGGGGGACATGTGTGGGTGGGTGCATGTGTGTGGATGGGTGCATGTGTGTGGGGAACATGTGTGGGTGGGTGCATGTGTGTGGGGGACATGTGTGGGTGGGTGCATGTGTGTGGATGGGTGCATGTGTGTGGGGGACGTGTTGTGGGTGCATGTGTGTGGGGGACATGTGTGGGTGGGTGCATGTGTGTGGGGGACATGTGTGGGTGGGTGCATGTGTGTGGATGGGTGCATGTGTGTGGGGGACGTGTTGTGGGTGCATGTGTGTGGGGGACATGTGTGGGTGGGTGCATGTGTGTGGGGGACATGTGTGGGTGGGTGCATGTGTGTGGATGGGTGCATGTGTGTGGGGGACGTGTTGTGGGTGCATGTGTGTGGGGGACATGTGTGGGTGGGTGCATGTGTGTGGGGGACATGTGTGGGTGGGTGCATGTGTGTGGATGGGTGCATATGTGTGGGGGACGTGTTGTGGGTGCATGTGTGGGGGGGACATGTGTGTGGGTGGGTGTTACATCCGTTTTGACCTTTCATGGAACATTTAAGCGTGGTTACCAACTAGTCTTTCTTTTGAAAACCAGTACTAACAGCTAAGAGGGCCATGTACGTACATATGTAGTGATATGCCCACAGTGCTATACTTGTAGTAATCTGGTCCATATGCAACATCCTGATACAAACCCATCTGTAAAAGTATTGCGATTGCATCTACATTTATCTTGGGGGGAACATGATTATTGATTATTATCGTACCCATCAGATGTTTCAGTCATTTAACATATACTGAGGGTAAATGTAAATTGTATGAAGAAACTCATTCAGTGTTATTTTAGTAAATATCTCTTACTTTGAACTGTGATAACCTTCTCTCTATCCACCATTCAGTAATTTGATAATTGTAACATTCACAACAGACAAACATTGCATGTGTTTTAGGATATCACTCAATACACACACACACACACACACACACACACACACACACACACACACACACACACACACACACACACACACACACACACACACACACTCACACACACACACACACACACACACACACACACACACTCACTCACTCACTCACACACACACACACACACACACACACACACACACACACACACACACACACACACACACACACACACACTACACACACACACTCACACTCACAGACACACACACACAACCCTGCACTGCAGTCGTCCACAGCTATTCAACATGTCTTACATTTGTAGGTTATTTGTGTGGATCCTGTCGGGATGGCTATGCTGTGACAGCCCTACTCAGCAGATGTAGGGAGTGTCCTGATGTTGCGAGCATCATCATCATCATCCTGAGTATGTTTGCTACTAGCTAGCTTGTTGGGTATAATCTCTCTTCGTGTCAAGCCCATCTGTGTGACCAGTTGAAGTATAGTAGAACCTCACAATTTAGACCGCCTATGGGACCAGTTGAAGTACAGTAGAACCTCACAATTGAGACCACCTGTGGGACCAGTAGAAGTACAGTAGAACCTCACAATTGAGACCACCTGTGGGACCAGTAGAAGTACAGTAAAACCTCACAATTGAGACCACCTGTGGGACCAGTAGAAGTACAGTAGAACCTCACAGTTGAGACCTTCTATATTAGGTGGTCTCAATTGTGAGGTGGTTTTATTACTGAGGTGGAGTTCTACTGTATAATGGCAATAGTTGTATGTAATATTGTAATGTAAGTATATTTTTAATAGTATGTAATACTGTTATAACAGTACGTGCGTATGTATGCATGTACAAGATATAATAACAGAGCAATGTGTATTCCTACTTCACCCATACAGTTATCCTGGATGCTGCAGCCATGATAGTACTATGTACCCTCCCTGTGTTCATTAAACGCTTCCATTTCCCATCATCCATGTACGCCCTCCTGTTCTATGTGCAGGTGAGTGTGTTGTGGGAGTCAAGGGGCGGTATTTTGAGGGACAGTTCCAGTATTGTCCACTCCGTCTCTCCATCCAGTGACCTTGTCCCTATGTCCAGTGACCTTATCCCTCTGTCCAGTGACCTTATCCCTCTGTCTAGTGACCATGTCCCTCTGTCCAGTGACCTTATCCCTCTGTCCAGTGACCATGTCCCTCTGTCTAGTGACCATGTCCCTCTGTCCAGTGACCATGTCCCTCTGTCTAGTGACCATGTCCCTCTGTCTAGTGACCATGTCCCTCTGTCCAGTGACCATGTCCCTCTGTCTAGTGACCATGTCCCTCTGTCCAGTGACCTTATCCCTCTGTCTAGTGACCATGTCCCTCTGTCCAGTGACCTTATCCCTCTGTCCAGTGACCTTATCCCTCTGTCCAGTGACCTTATCCCTCTGTCCAGTGACCTTATCCCTCTGTCCAGTGACCCGGCCGATTCCTCATGTTTTATTCTCTCTTGTTGGTAGATTGCTCCATATGCTACTGATGACTTTCCTCTCTCTCATGAACGTTTCTATCAAGTTGTAAGTTCTGTGTGTCTATGTGTGTGTGTGTGTGTGTGTGTGTGTGTGTGTGTGTGTGTGTGTGTGTGTGTGTGTGTGTGTACGTGCGTGTGTGTTGTGTGTGTGTTTGTGTGTGCGTTTGTGTGTCTATGTGTGTGTGTGTGTGTGTGTGTGTGTGTGTGTGTGTGTGTGTGAGTGTGTGTGTGTGTGCATGAACTTGTGTGTGTGTGTGCTTAATTCACTATGCTTGTGTGTGTGTTAATTTTCTAAACGTCAGTGTACAGGTCTAGCTACATCCAGCTACCTGCATTATGTGAATACGTACATGATTGTATTTCAAGGTTTGTCTCCCCCTCAGCTGAGGTATTTGGGCAGCTTACTTGGGTTGTACTTCCCTTATGACGTCTGCCTCTCTGGCTCCACAACTGCCCTGAGGGCATATGCCACCAGGTATATCCCCTTTCTGGTATCCCTGGTTGTCATGCCAACTGTTATCGGAGTGATGTGGTGAGTAGAACCATGCACCGTAGACTAATGTTATTGCAGTGTTATACCATCAGTATGTGCTATATTACAGTCTGCCTCCATCAGTATGTGCTATATTACAGTCTGCCTCCATCAGTATGTGTTATATTACAGTCTGCCTCCATCTGTATGTGCTATATTACAGTCTGCCTCCATCAGCATGTGTTATATTACAGTCTGCCTCCATCAGTATGTGTTATATTACAGTCTGCCTCCATCAGTATGTGTTATATCACTGTCTGCCTCCATCAGCATGTGTTATATTACAGTCTGCCTCCATCTGTATGTGCTATATTACAGTCTGCCTCCATCAGTATGTGTTATATTACAGTCTGCCTCCATCAGCATGTGTTATATTACAGTCTGCCTCCATCAGTATGTGCTATATTACAGTCTGCCTCCATCTGTATGTGCTATATTACAGTCTGCCTCCATCAGCATGTGTTATATTACAGTCTGCCTCCATCTGTATGTGCTATATTACAGTCTGCCTCCATCAGTATGTGTTATATCACTGTCTGCCTCCATCAGCATGTGCTATATTACAGTCTGCCTCCATCAGTATGTGTTATATTACAGTCTGCCTCCATCAGCATGTGTTATATTACAGTCTGCCTCCATCTGTATGTGCTATATTACAGTCTGCCTCCATCTGTATGTGCTACATTACAGTCTGCCTCCATCAGTATGTGCTATATTACAGTCTGCCTCCATCAGTATGTGCTATATTACAGTCTGCCTCCATCAGCATGTGTTATATTACAGTCTGCCTCCATCAGCATGTGTTATATTACAGTCTGCCTCCATCAGTATGTGCTATATTACAGTCTGCCTCCATCAGTATGTGCTATATCACTGTCTGCCTCCATCAGTATGTGTTATATTACAGTCTGCCTCCATCAGTATGTGTTATATTACAGTCTGCCTCCATCAGCATGTGTTATATTACAGTCTGCCTCCATCAGTATGTGTTATATTACAGTCTGCCTCCATCAGCATGTGTTATATTACAGTCTGCCTCCATCAATATGTGTTATATTACAGTCTGCCTCCATCAGCATGTGTTATATCACAGTCTGCCTCCATCAGTATGTGTTATATTACAGTCTGCCTCCATCAGTATGTGCTATATTACAGTCTGCCTCCATCAGTATGTGTGTGTCTTTAACATTGCCAACCTTATCTGTATAATATTTGAGCGATTTGCATTGCCATATTCACATCAGTGCATGGACATACCTACATACCTTGCATGCAATGGATTTCCATTGATCCCTCACTGCTCTATCCACCAAAGTGTTTTAAACATGTTCATATCCTCCTTACGTTTTGGAAGCAATAATTGAGCAGAATCCATTGTATTTACCTACCTCAGATGTTAGGGTCCAATTTCCTGTGTCTCCTTCCTAAAGATGTTTCAACATGTATTCTGATTGGCCACCTGCTGACCTTTCGGTAGCTAATTGATTTATCAATTGTCACATCTGTGGATTGCAGGGATACACAGGATATGTATCCCTGTCGGTCTCTTTGATGTTACCACCTACCAATCAAGATGCGTATTTGTATGTGTATGAATGTATGTATGTATGTACGTATGTATGTATGTATTTATGTATGTCGATATTACATAATCAGTATTTATTGTTTTTAGTCCATTTTGACATCTTTGTCAGTATGTAACTCCTGCAATGAGTTATGAACATGATTACTTTGCAGGTGCTTCAGGAAGAAGGTCAAAATGACCTATAACGGCATTTGGTTTGTGTGGATGCTTATCCTCAATGACCTACTTGCAACATCATTTTCCATTCTCAATTGTCCTATTTTACCAGATGAGAATGGAAGTTTGCATTCTGTGAGTGTGTGTCTGTGTGTGTGTGTGTGTGTGTGTGTGTGTGTGTGTGTGTGTGTGTGTGTGTGTGTGTGTGATATTGTATTCCTAACTAGGTGTGGTATTATGATGGGACTGTTAAATGCTTTGATGATCGACACGCTGTGCTGGGAATATGGGCTATCATCGTGTTGCTACTGGTTTTTGGTGCCATGGTGATGATTCTGGTTGTGATGTATCCCACTGAACGCTTGAAGGTGAGGTCAAGTCCACACACTACAAATATCACATTAACACACACACACACACACACACACACACACACACACACACACACACACACTCACACTCACACACACACACACACACACACACACACACACACACACACACACACTCACACTCACACACACACACACACACACACACACACACACACACTCACACACACACACACACACACACACACACACACACACACACACACTCACACACACACACACACACACACACACACACACACACACACACTCACACACACACACACACACACACACACACACACACACACACACACACACACACACACACACACACTAATCTGTTCATACATTCATACTCTTCTAGTTTCGGCAAGCTATACAGAAGATCACTGAGCCTGTTGTGATAGGTTTTTCAGAGGAGTATCCCTTTTGGTTCTTCATTGACTTTTTGTCCAGATTTCTATTCATAGCTGTTGTCGTCTATGAGAAAGATAGCGAGGTATGTGTAAGCACACATGCACGCACTACATTCAATACTGCAGTTAGCATGCATGAACTTAGTATTTATTGTATATAAATTTTATCCCCCTTCATGCACACATCCACATGCACACTCTCACCCTAACCAAACACACACACACACACACACACACACACACACACACACACACACACACACACACACACACACACACACACACACACACACACACACACACACACACTACAGTCTGCTGGAATCTTTGTTCTAAGCCTCATCATCATTGTCAATGCATACTTCAAACCTTATCGTACCTTCTCTGACAACCTTCTCCAACTGATTATTCTTGGGGCTTTCCTCACACTGCTTCTTCTAAGACAAACATCGTTTAGTAGTGTTAGTCGGTTAAACAGCTTCATCACTGACACACCCACAAACAGTGCCGTTTGCTCGGGAGCTTACATCAAATTCACTTGGATTAGCGCAGTCTTAGGAATTTGGTACTGTTTACCAGTATTGCTGTTTGCCATGCCATTGGCAGTGGCTGTGGTCAGGAAATTCAGGTATTGTCAGTATTCTACATGCAGAGTAGCAGTGTTTGTTGTGAGGTAGTTTGTGTTCTAACCAATGGTTGTTGGGAGATAGTGTGTGTTCTAACCAATGGTTGTTGGGAGATAGTGTGTGTTCTAACCAATGGTTGTTGTGGGATAGTGTGTGTTCTAACCAATGGTTGTTGTGAAATAGTGTGTGTTCTAACCAATGGTAGTTGTGAGATAGTGTGTGTTCCTACCGATGGTTGTTGTAAGATAGTGTGCGTTCCTACCAATGGTTGTTGTGAAATAGTGTGTGTTCTAACCAATGGTTGTTGTGGGATAGTGTGTGTTCTAACCAATGGTTGTTGTGATATAGTGTGTGTTCTAACCAATGGTTGCTGTGGGATAGTGTGTGTTCTAACCAATGGTTGTTGTGGGATAGTGTGTGTTCTAACCAATGGTTGTTGTGAAATAGTGTGTTCTAACCAATGGTTGTTGTGGGATAGTGTGTGTTCTAACCAATGGTAGTTGTGAGATAGTGTGTTTTCTAACCAATGGTTGTTGTGATATAGTGTGTGTTCTATTCTCTCAGTCCTTCTTTTCTCTCTGCAGAGGACGCTGTGCTTTCCTGTTTAGGAAGAAGAGACAAATTCAGAAGAAGATAGAAACTTTCAAACGCTCCAATCGTGTAGTGACAACTGAGCTAGCCGTGTTTTCACCTCTCATTGTTGAAAACCAGCAAGCTTCTCTCTCAGAAGACAATGAAAGAGATTGGGAGGAAAAGCCAAAGGACGAGGAGCAGCATGAAGGAGAATTGAAGGAGAAAAAAGTCTCCTCTTCGGGAAGTATCATAAATGCCACCATTACATGTTCAGATCTCTGATTGATTCTTCAATTTGACACCCTGCCTACTTAATAATTTTTTTGATGTTAATTATAGCTATAATATACACGTGTGGTACTGATTTTATTAAGAGTGCATACTGTCATTATGTTATACCATTGATGTGTGTATCTGTGTGTTTAATTTTGATTATTTATTTGTTTTTTTGTTACGCATGGGATTATGTACATATGTACGTAGGTAAATTTGTGTATTATAATAATCATAGTATTAGTATAATACAATACTACGTATATTAAATTATTATCATAATAATATCTATTTTTGCTGAATTCCTGATGCATGGAACTGTGGTGAACAGTGATGCAAAACATGTACAATTACGCATTATTAACACTTAATCCCTTCATGTCTACCAAAAATGTAACGATTAAATTAAACTTGGAATTTCCTACATAGCTTGAACCAATCATCTTGATACACTTATCTTACAATATCTGAAGAGAGTTTAGGAACTACTGTTGTGTATTATTATTATTTATATATAATATATCAATGAAGAACACATTTATGGACACCTTTGTAGACATTTTCCAAATACAGGGACTGTGTACGTACTTTGTCATCCCGAGAATGCAGAAGACACTTACACTCTAGCTGGGAGACCAGTCGCGAATCCCAATAAATCAGCACGTGCACTATAATTGTTTTGTCCTATATAATATATGGTTAATAGCTAGGATATCATACTGTACAGCAGACTCGCCCCATAGTTAACTCATAGTTTAGAGTGTCTATGGTTAACTTATGCTGGCGCTGGAGTGAGCAGATTGAACGTCGCGTTTGACTGAACATTCGCGTTAGTCTCCGTTTGTCATGTTCCCCTCCAGAAAGCCCTTCAGAGTGAAATCTCGAAACAGCGCGAAGAGCTCGGAGAGGTATGAAACCAAGGAGACCATGCCGACCCCTGTGCTGTAATACTAGGATAGACCTATGGGCCACAGGATTATGTGACCCGCACTTGATAACCCTATTCCGTCCCACAGGAAGAAATGTCGTAGTTACGTACAAACCGCCTTCGATCTCTCTGAAAGCCTTTTGGAAGCGGTGTTTCCCTTGAAGGGATTGTTTGAAGTGGCCAAAGTATCTGTGTCGAGCTGTCCGCTTGATGGAAGGACTGACGTTGATCTGGTCGTCTACTTTATCGAGGGAGAACCTCTCTTCTTTGATTATGACAAAAGGATATTTCCTACAGGTTTTGTGTGTGTGTGTGTGTGTGTGTGTGTGTGTGTGTGTGTGTGTGTGTGCGTGTGCGTGTGTGTATGCATGTGTACAGTGTGTGTTTGTTTGTTTATATGCATGGTTTATGTGTATTTGTGTTTGTGTATGTGTCTGTTTTTTTGTGTGTATTACATGTGTTTGTTTGTTTTGTGTGTATATGTGCTAATCATGCCACTCAGTACAAGCCAATTCACGAGCCTTGTCTAGTTTGCTGGACTGTGTATGTGCATATTGTGAGCAAATCCTGATAAAAAATAACATCTGATAACAAGAACTGGTTTTGTAGTCTCTCTTACATAGTTTGTCATGTGTTTCTCCTGTATTTTGTGTACATGTAGTCATGGACTAGTACAGTTCTGTATAGTGTGGAGGGCTCTTCAACGTGGTAGAACCTGTTTATGTGTTGCAGTCATGATTCATGCATTCACAGTGTGTGCGGGTCAAGTCAGTGTCCCTGCTAAACTCTGGCTAGACCACCCCTCTTATCCTCATCCCGGTGGACGATCTAGCAGGCCAGACTACCACCCCTCTTATCCTCATCCCGGTAGAGGATCTAGCAGGCTGGACTACCACCCTACCAACTTCAGGTGTTTAGACTCCAATACCTATGAATATAGTTAGCATATCACAATAGTTTGTGTATGTGAGGTTTACTTTATAAAGGTTCACACAGCTGTGTGATAACTAGCCTGACCATGTGGCCTGTCGGCTAGCATGGCTTGGCTTCAACCGGAGCTCCCAGGTTCGAATCCCAGACAGGAGGCATTTTTATGATTCAATACTTTGTTCAGCCTTGAATTTCAAGGGTGACAATCCTGATTAGGATGAATGGTTCATTCAAACTGATTTGAACAGTTTGTTCACATTAGCATGCATGCACCGCTAAGATACCTGTTATCCAAGTGTAGTCGAATATGCATTTGCGTCACTATTGTGTACAGGTACAGCCTCGCTGTAGTGACTTGTGTATTTCAGAGACTCACTGTTAGTGGGACTTTGTACAACACACACTACAATTAGTTGAGATGCGCCAGCTTCTGAGCGTGGTGCATCTTGACTTTTGATCAGGCCATCAGTTTTTTTTTATATCTAGTTACTAAGTAGTAATATGTAGTTGATCCCCTGGCTGGCACGTACGTGTGTTTGTGTGTGTGTGTGTGTGTAGTTGTACACATACTCGTGTATACACACACACACACACACACACACACACACACACACACACACACACGTATATGCGTGTGTGTGTGTGTGTGTGTGTGTGTGTGTGTGTGTGTGTGTGTGTGTGTGTGTGTGTGTGTGTGTGTGTGTGTGTGTGTGTGTGTGTGTGTGTGTGTGTGTGTGCATGTGTGTGTGTGTGTGTGTGTGTGTGTGTGTGTGTGTGTGTGTGTGTGTGTGTGTGTGTGTGTGCATGTGTGTGTGTGTGTGTGTGTGTGTGTGTGTGTGTGTGTGTGTGTGTGTGTGTGTGTGTGACAATCATGGCTATTTTCCCTATTGTTCATTAGTTTACTGCTTGTGGAAGTGTCAGGACATCCTCCCAATGATTACAACATGGCCGCCAGTACTGCCTAAGTTGATTGGAGGAGCAGGCAAGTAAGACGGACCGTGCAAGTCTGTGTGTACTGTGTGTACTGTGTGTACTGTGTGTACTGTGTGTACTGTGTGTACTGTGTGCACTGTGTGCACTGTGTGTACTGTATGTACTGTATGTACTGTATGTACTGTGTGTACTGTGTGTATTGTGTGTACTGTGAGCACTGTGTGTACTGTGTGTACTGTGTGTACTGTGTGCACTGTGTGTACTGTATGTACTGTGTATACACCTACGTATGTACTCCTGGTCTCTTGGGTGTAGACCTGATGTTGCCTGGAGTGGTAGGACCGGACCAGGGTGGGGGAGACTACAGAACTTTAGTGAAAGGACAAGTGTGTGGGGTGAACCTGGCAGGCAATAGGTGAGGACTACATGGACCTTCTCGAATGTTGTCATGTGTATATTTGCCTGTGTACATGCACTGTACCCAGATCTGCTGTGTGTGTTGGTGTTTCGCTGCTGAGTGGAGAAGAGATGATTGCTAAAGGAATGAAAGGAAGAGGTGTTCTCATCTTACATACGTACAGAGACCATCTATGGTGTGTGTGTGTGTGTGTGTGTGTGTGTGTGTGTGTGTGTGTGTGTGTGTGTGTGTGTGTGTGTGATGTTTTCCATGTCATCTGTTCACAGGGAGGTTGGCTCAAAGCAGGACCTACCAATCATACCAGTTCCCAAACCAGTATTGAATTTAGAACTGGAATGTGAATCAGATCATGATCCTGTTGGATCTCAGTTACTCACAGGTACTGTGGGTGAATTAGAAAGTGGGAACGAGGACACCACCCTTCCCACAGCAACAGCCCAGACCACCTCCTCTGACCATTGTCACACGCCAACTGATTCTGATGACAGGGATACTGAAAGTGTTGCCATGGCAACGGAAGATGTGTCCAGAGAAGTTGCCATAGCAACTGATGACCCTCCTTTTCATTTATCTCAAGGTATAGTCCTAGTCCTAGCTAAGCCCATATGTACATAATAATTATGTAGAGATATTTGCCTTTGTATGTGTGTGTGTGTGTGTGTGTGTGTGTGTGTGTGTGTGTGTGTGTGTGTGTGTGTGTGTGTGTGTGTGTGTGTGTGTGTGTGTGTGTGTGTGTGTATGTGTGATTTTGTGGTGTGTGGTGTGGTTTATATATGTGTGTGTGTGTTCACTGCATAAGAGCCCGTGGGCTCTAATGTACACAATGCATTGTTTATATATGACATTCTTGAGGTACTGTTCTAGGCTGACCCTTGTGGCCGGTAGGCTAACACGGGTTGGTTTAGAACTCAGAAGCCGAGTTCGAAACTCACACTTGCTACTTCCTGTTTACATTCAGGAAGTGCCCACACAGTTGCTGAGTGTCTGTGCAGTGTGTAACCACATAGCTGCACAGACACACAGCAACCTGTGTGGACACTTCCCGATGTAAACAGGAAGTGGATAAAGCTGTACAGTTGAGCTGCCACCCAGCTTAGGAGCGTGGGGTGTGCCCTCTCAACTGTACAGCTTTATTGCACTTTTTTCATTTTCTATTGTTCTTTTTTTCACAGTCAAGTACTAATTTCTTCTTTTTTTTCATATTCCATTATTAGTCTTTTTTTCATATTTCATAATTTTTTTTCATATTCCATATTCTTTTTTTTCATATCTCATTATTTTTCTTTTTTTCATATTCCATTATTCTTTCTTTCTTTTT
>OZ026564.1:447500-504910 GCA_964020155.1 Chondrilla cf. caribensis | reverse complement strand
TGTCCATGTCTTAACCAGTATAGCATCCGTTGCTAACGCTTTATACTGTTGCTAATGCTTTATACATTATAAAATTGCTGTATAATGGTACTGTTTCTATGGTAATGGATGTTGTAATATATAGTATAATTGTGTTTGCACTATAAGTATACAAAATTAATACATGCCTGGCAGTACATGATCCACACAGTACACATTAGCTGTTGGCTTACAACACACAGGCAGCAACTTGTATTATAATATTTACATCGATTCTAGTTCACAGTAATTATATGTATATGGAACATTATTATAGGTATTTAAACAATTCATAACATCCCTATTATAATTTAGTTTGTAATATTATCAATTATGATCATGAATGTGTACGTATACAAATTAAGCTAAGCATATAATATAGAAATCAATACAATGATATTATAGTTGTGATACACGATTAACTACACTTTGCATACTACAAAATTAAATTCTGTAAACAAATTAATGTACCCTTGTAATTGGGTACACTACACTACACTATAGTGCAGTTGGTATACTGCAGTGTATTATCAGTTCCCTTGAATGCACACAGTGGCTGTGGGTGGATAACACCCAGTTAAGTCCTTTGGCCTGCATTCCAGGGCAACATGGAAACATTCTTTGCCTTCAGACAACTTGTCTTTCAACAGTTGAAGGTAAATGGTCTTCACTTCAAATGCTGTGTTCTGCCGTTTGAACTCAATAGAGTTTGTGAACATACGATAATCAACTCCTGAGGATTTAACAGGGAATTAGGTACATGCATACATACAATTTGCTGGTAAAATAAATAATAATAATGCATAATATAAATACCACATGTCATACCTATGTAATTCCCAAACAAAATAATATACATTATAGGGAAAGGTATATTTGCAATACACACAGAAGTATGAGCTACAATTAGTCAACAGTACAATTAGTCCCTGTTTTCACATCACTACATCCCCAATTTATCTTAATATGCATATGGCTCTAATTTGCTTCAGATGAACTAAATCAATTTTAAATTAGAAACAACATTATAATGTATAGAATGTACTAATGTATGTAGACATCCCACAACTACAGTATACACCAGACCCACAGTATACACCAGACCCACGGTATACTTCAGACCCACAGTATACACCAGACCCACAGTATACACCCGACCCACAGTATACACCCGACCCACAGTATACACCAGACCCACAGTATACACCAGACCCACAGTAAACACACCTGCTATAGCTGTAGTTGATTCTGTACGAACCGTACATATGAGTCTTCTTGTGATAGTCCTGGATCGATTCACGATCAAGCTCACAATGTCTCCCTCAACTCCAGCAACACTTGTGTCAACAAACTGGAGATATGGTGCTACGTGGGACATTAAATTGTCAGCAGCTGCAGACGTGTTCACTACTCACCTTATTAAGAAGTATTAATGAATTAAGAGATAAAAAGGTTATTTTTCAAGCCCTGTTACTGTGTTGAATAAACTAAGTCTTGTAATAATCAACAAACTGTTCAATTGTGGCAATGATCTCTCTCATAGCTATAGCACATGGGATATTGTGAATGAGCTGTACTCACCATCGTCGTCTTCAATAACAACAGTGATTGTGTTAGTGTCTCCACTGACAATACCGATTCCCCCTGTTGGTCTCAAGATGACACAGATGAAGGATTCGGTACATTCTGGCAATGAATCATCCACTATAGTAATCTCAGCTGTACTGGAAACATTACTATTCTCTCCAAACTGTACAGTGTGAACACCTGCTGTGAAATCTTCATCATCTACATGTGATTATTTGAGAAGGTGTGACTAGTATAATAATACTGGCCAGTCAGTATGTGTATGACCATACACACATCCTGAGTGTACCTACAGTATTTACAGTGTAATCTAGCGTCCTTGCTATCCTACTCTACACATAGTGTGGTGACCACGGTGAGCACATGAACAAGTTGAATCACCTCCAGAAAAGAGACGCAGGAAAGCATCAAGGGATCCATTGATTGTGTCTCCTTCCTAAAAGGTGATTCAACATGTGTCCTGATTAGCCAGTTGCGGACCTTTAGGTAGCTAATTGATCAATCTATTCTCAGGACAGAGAATAAAGCCCTTGTATAGATACCAAGGGTGAAGCCCAAGGTCTTTATACAAAGGGTTAATTTGTTTCCTTCCTAAAGATGATATAAATGACATATATCCCGATTAGCCACCTGCTTAATTTTTGCTAGCTAATTGATTAATCAATTGTCGCATCTGGGGATCAATCAATCATTAATCAATTGTCACATCTGGGGATCTCAGGGATACACAAGATGTGTACGTATCTCTACTTGATGTTGACACCAATCACAATACATGTTATACATACATATATCTATATAAACATACATCTATATGCCGCTACTATTTAATTATTATATATTATATTTTCAGTGTGTGCAACTTCATACCTTTAGCTTCAACTGGAAGGACTGCAATACAAATGAAGGACACATTGAAACTTCTCCCATACAGTCCACTACTCTGTAGTTGTAGTTGTACACTTGTTGAGTTCTCCCTCACAGTTAGGTAAGATGTTTGAAATGAAATCTTTACTCTGTCAGCTGCAAATATTGGAGATTACTATATATAATAATCCTTGTCTTGTTATTATGGCACTAAAACGTCACAATAAATGTACAAATAGTGATGCATAATTTGTTTGCTCTGTGAGAGATCCCACACAATATTTAGGGAGTGATATTGTAATTAGGTCACTCTGACAAATCTGCCACATGTTCTGCATCAGTGAGCACACATAAAACTATGATATCTGGTTTACATGCTTTACCAGCTGTGGTGATGATGGTGAGTGGAGAGGGGGAGAGTGGGTGAGGAGTGGGTGGAGGCTTGGTGGAGAGTGAGTTGGGAGTGGGTGGAGAGTGGGTGAGGAGTGGGCGGAAAGAGGGTGGAGAGTGCCTTGTGAACCTTTGATGCAACTGATAGTACACATGATCAAGTTAATGCGTGTGTAGCTACCAGTAGCTGTTCCACTGACTGTCCTCACCAGAGCTTGGAAGTCAAAAGTGTATTCAGCAGGGACGTACACTCCAGGAGATACTTCACGGACAACTTCAAAGTACACATCAAGAGAACTGGCATCCTCATCAATTTCAAAGTTGGAAGAATTGAACCTCACAAAGATTTATGTAGCAATGAATGTGGACAACTTGAAGATGGAGGACAGTGAACATAGACAAGATGGAGGACAGCGATCGTAGACAAGATGGAGGATAGTGAACATAGACAAGATGGAGGACAGTGAACGTTGACAAGATGGAGGACATGGATGGCTCTCTTTTGCTACAAATAGCTTGGTGGTATTGTGAAGGTTACTTAATATTCACTTAATTAATATATGTATGTGAAATCCTTTCCAATCCACCTGGTAAATACAGTATACTATTTATATACTTTCAGAAACTACTCAGAGATAAAAATTCTTTTTGTATGATCCTGAATCAAAATCAGATGTTAACTTCCATTAACAAAATAAAGAAAAGCAATATTTGAAGGACACTCGTATGTATACTTATGTTGATCTCCAACAGAGCTTGAAACATTTTATGTAATTAATAAGTTCATCATAATATTATAGTGTATTAATCAGTACTAATGAGATCATCTGTAAGTTGATTTATAGTTCAGAAGATCATATGGCAGAGTTAAATTCTCATCCAGATTCTGATCAAAACAATCAAATGGAAACTTGCTATCAAAACCAAACACAATGTGTTGATGCATCACAAATGCAATTAAACACAACACAAAATCAAACACTACACGTCATACAGTGCACTACTGCACAACATGAGTTGCAAACTCAACAAAACCAAGCACAAGTGCAGACACATCCACAAGTTCATACACATGATGCAAACATCAATGGTTATAGCCATGATGATGATGTACAAAACAATCACACAATGTGTAAATTCCAGCAAAAGCAATATGAATGGAAGCAATCCCACTGTGTCATTCACCATGAAATGTGGCCATCACTCAGTTCCAATAACGCTAATCCTACTTATAAATGTTTGAGATATATCCGTGATAAAAACAATTCGAAAAAGTTCTCCCGGTACAAGCAAATGACATGAACCCTGGTTCAGTACCTCAATGCTTGCAAGATTTAACACAAATTGTACAAATGTTAATAATCTAAACATCCGTCACGTATGCCCACAAAAACACAGGTGATCAACGTGGGTAAGGGTTGCTCATCTGCAGATACATATTGGCCAGAATTGCATGCATTACTGCCACACTACACCACAAATTCAAAACATCCTGTGAGAATATATCCTATACAGAATGGCATTGGTACAGATTTGAATATCAATCTTGTGTTAGCACACATGCACAATGTCATGAATATGCTAAAAGTGCTAACCACTTTGTCCTAAATAGCACGCCCACATGTAGGTAAACATAAGAAGGTGTGGCCATACACGTAGCAACACCTACTCATAGGTAACATCCCAGGACAGCAAACTCTACAGTAATGGTCCATCAACAGGTTGAACTCCTCGCTTGTGTCAACGTACAGTAACCCACGATGTGGGATCATTGTGAATGTGAAGTCCATCAAACTTACAATCATTGTCCAATATCTCCAGCATCGCTCTCTGGGTATTCCCGCAGATCACGCCCAGAGCAAGTGATGACTTTGGGATGAAGATTTCCAACATGACATCCTCCACACCCTCGGCTATGAGGTCATCGATGATGGGAATCTCCATGGTCTTCATCAACTCTCCCGGCTCAAAGGTGATGTCAAAGCTTACTGCGTTGTAGTCCTCAAGGACTGTAAGTTGAAAGAGCAGTAGAAATACAGGTAAAACTCATTGAGACCAACTGTAAGGGACCCACAAAATGCATAAAAGTGATTTGTATTTGATGGGTCTCTACTGGAAGCAATACGTGCTAGAGTAAACTATACCTGGACCTCTCTGTGGGAACACACAGGACCAGCTGAGGGTCCTACACTGTGGAACCTGTACATATATATGTACATACACTGTACACGCTCACATGTACACTGTACACACTCACATGTACACTGTACACACTCACATGTACACACACTGTACATGCTCACATAGTGCCTAAAGCACACCACATACGTACACAGGCGTACACACTGCATGCACTACGCAATGCACTCACAAGTGGCTGTTCCTTCTCTGACGGAAACTGTGATGTTGTAACTCCTCTGGTGGACACTGGATGCCTTCACGGTAACCACAGCAACCGGGTCGGACTCATTCACAAAGTACATGGACTGTGAGAAGAACACCTCAAGCACTGAGTACCATGAGGGACGGGGAGGGAGGGAGGGGGAGGGGAGGAGGGAGGAGGGAGGGGAGGAGGAAGGAGAGGGGAGGGACGGAGGGGGAGGGGAGGAGGGATGAGGGAAGAGGGAGGAGGAAGGAGAGGGGAGGGACGGAGGGAGGGGTGGAGGGGGGGTATAAATGGTGTGAATCAATACAGTCAATATATTAGCAGTGAACACATGTTACACTGAGCTTTGTGGTGAGATATGTACACACACGACAGAGAGGAATGACAGATGCGTGTCAGAAGTGGAACCGCTAACGACCACTTGCAACACACTCCATCACGTCCTTCCAGGAAAATAACATTGTCGTATATCGGGTTTGTCTGAACTTAGCTATTCCAAGTATCAGAGGACCGCACAGCGAACAGACACACTGCTTAAGTATAATCTTGAGAATCGTACACATACAACAATGTCGATTGCGTGTTTAGTTTCTGTTCAAATTCAACCCAACACATCACACACAGCAGAACACAGGAATCTTGACAATGACAGAAGTAGTCAGGAGATGCCTGGTGACAAGGGTACACTTCCTCGACTGTTGACTGGAAACATGCCTATCATGTTAGCCAAATGCCTAAGATATGTACTTGTGGAGAGGGAGTACCACCTGATACAACAGACCGTTGGGTGAGGAATCTACTTTGTGTCATTACATAATCTAATCTATTACTAATTGTAATATATTCAATAAGAATGTTAGTGAGTTCACTGCGTCACTTGATCAGTAGCGGTCACCCTTCAGCAATCTGATTTGATCTCTCGTTTGATACTAACTGGGTTCAGTAGTTGGGTCATATCACCTGATTCAGCATTTCAAAGGGCAACATCGACACTGGAGAACTAGCATAACACCACAAAGAGGGGTTTTTGTACAATATTCAAGGGCATTTACACACACACACACACACACACACACACACAGACTACACTATTCAACCATGCCCATCCCAGCTCAATGACTTACTGCTGGCGTCGTTGATGTCAATAGTAGCTACATCCGGACTACCAGCTTCCACCCCAGATGTGGTCAAAATACTAGCAGTAAACTCCTCCGGTCCTTCAACGATGCTGTCATTGAATGTAGGGATCTCCAGAGAGGCTCTGTTGGTCCCCGAGAACACCACGTTATGGAGTGTGATCTCAAAGTCCATCGGGCCTGCATTGAGAGGGAAAGAAAGCCCTCTGGTTCACGTTCCCAATTTGAAAAATGGAATTTGGAAGTGTATGAGCGCAATATGTGTATATAAGAAACAGACAGTCCAGCACTGATAATACATCTAGTCCACATTCTCAATTTGAAACTGCATACAACATGGGAGTGTGAAGAGTTCAATTCACAATTTGGGAATGGAAACACAACTCACTGGTAGCTGTGCCATTATTGGGCAGCACGGCAACTGTAATCTCCACACCTGGTGCTACCTCCGCTGATATCTCCAACATCAAAACGGTCACCTCTCCCTCGGTCACTCCGTACTCGGGAGGATTGAAGAACACCGTAGCCATGGTTTGGTCGACGATGGTAACATTGGCCATGCTGGGCTCGCAAGCCCTCAAAAGGTCATTGCTATCTTCCACCACAAGTGTTACCCTGAAGTACTCGTCTAATTCAATGATGTCATCAGCTAATGTTGGGCATTCTACAACTATCATTTGGGAACCGGGACTGAATGTGTCGGTCACAGCAGAGCAGTTATAATCATCAGGAGCTGCAAGAAATGAAATATACAATAGGTTAGGATGACGAGTATACAAAGTAATACTAGTTCGTACAGAGTCACACAAAGTCATACAAAGTTATACAAATATACAAGCAAACATGTTCAGTGAATAAGGTCGGATGTGTGCTATTCATGTGTTTTGGCTGCAGTGGAGACTTCCCATCTACTGGGGGTGTCCTGTGATGGGCATGTGACTAGTCTACATCATGAGATGTCCCAGTACAGGTCTCCTGGGGACACCAGAAGGTAATCTAGTTCACTCACCAACAGCTGATCCATCTGTTAGCATCACCATTACACTGATTGGGATAGTGGATGGTCTGTTGAGATTTATCTTCAAAGAGGCAGTCTCTCCTTCGTCCACTGTGTAGCTGCTGGCATCGAATGTCACACAGAGTTCTACAGAAGAAGAGAATGGTGACATCAAACATGAGAGCATGTCCACAGGAGGACAGGTGAGTAAACAACAAAAACACAAGTACATTAACCCCCCCACACACACCACCCCTCCACACCTCACACCGCTCAAACACACCTCATCCCACCCACACACACATCACCCCCCACACCACACCACCCCCCACACCACACACACGCACGCACACACGCACGCACACACACACACACACATTCCATCGCCCACACACACCACCCCAAACTGTTACTGAATATTGTGATTGGCTGACGACAACATTCAACAAGTGCATTCCATCAGAAAACTGGCGTACACACATCTGGCAAGACATATACTGCCATTTTCTGTTTAGTGAGGTCCTGAACTACATTCATACCTAGTTATACAGCTCTCCTCGGAACATGTCACGATAGAAGTAAGACTACATTATGTCAAAATCATTGAATCATATATCAGTAATGCACCAGGAAGTAGATGTACATATACCAGGAAGTAGATTTACATACACCAGGAAGTAGTGTACATATACCAGGAAGTGGATGTACATACACCAGGAAGTAGTGTACATATACCAGGAAGTGGATGTACATACACCAGGAAGAGGTGTACATACACCAGGAAGCGGATGTGAATATGATGGTAAATACCCATAAATTCTCCCCGTACAAGACAGGACATCCCTGTGTTGCCCTCAAACTAACTGTCATCGTCAATGATGGAAACCTTGGCGTCTTCCCCAGCAATGATGCGAGGATGAGTGAGGTTGACCATTCTACACACAAAGCTCTCTGCATCCTCCAAAATCATGTCAGGCAGGATGGTGATGGTGATGGGATCGGACGTGGTGGTGCCTTCATCACTACAATTTGGTGGGAATTCAAAGACTCTGTGAACACTGAGGAAGTCACTGCCATCTGTGATGATGGAAGGGAAGGCAATGATGGAACTATGGACATCAGGTATTACACACTCACACCCATACACACCCACACCACACATGCACACAAGACACACACACACACACACATGCACAAGCACACACACACACACACACACACACACACACACACACACACACACACACACACACACACACACACCTCTAGCTGAAATGGGTTCATCCTCGACACACTCCACTGTCACCTCCAGTGGAATAACATGCTTCCCCATCAACACAATGGACACGTTCACAGAACCTCCGGACTCTGACACAGTGTAGCTGGTGTTGACAAAGTCCACATTCACAGCTGTGCAGGGTCAACATATGAATACATAGGAATAGTTACCATGAAGGAAGTATGCATGCAGATGTTTTTTGTGTATATGTGTGTACGTGTGTGTGTGTGTGTGTGTGTGTGTGTGTGTGTGTGTTTTAACTCCATGCGCATGTATATTATGAACCACCTTTATATTAGGACCATTTGTACTGTAGAATCCCTTTACAACATCAACAATAACCACTTATCAGATATATTGTTCTTAAGGTGGTAATCCTCACTAGATATACATATTTGTGTCTCAACTCACTATCATTGTCGATGATGAATATGGTCACTGTGTCTGGGTTGATGGCTTGTAGAGGATCACCTGGGTTGACGGTCAGCCTCAGGGCGCAAACAAACGATTCTGTATCTTCAGCAAAATCATCATCAATGGTTTGAATCTCCACACTTGATGTCACAGGGGGCTGCACATTGATTTGGTCAAACACTAGTCTGCTTTGGCTTGAAGCGTCATAATCATCATTTGCAGATGCTGTTGAAAATAGGCAATATACAGTATATACATACACACACAGTACACACAATACACACAGTACATACAGTACAAACAGTACATACAGTACACACAATACACACAGTACATACAGTACACACAATACACACAGTACATACAGTACACACAGTACATACAGTACATACAGTACACAAAGTACATACAGTTCATACAGTACATACAGTACATATGTAGTGTACACACAGAAGACACAGTGCCCATACACCAACATACCTGGTTGCAGACGACTGTTGGGTAGTGGTGAAAAACAAATCAATCCAATCTGCAGTGGTCTCTGAAATGGACTTCCATGTGTCTCTCCAGTGATGGTAGCCTTCTCCCCCTCCCTTACAGTTATTAGTGTTTCAGTGAAGTTCACATTAAGAACTAAATTGGAAGGTTTTAACAGCATGGATGCATGAGTATTGCACACCACACACACACACACACACACACACACACACACACACACACACACACACACACACACCATCATTGTCTTCTATCTCCACTTGCACTTGTGATGGGGTGCCTATTTTCACCCTTGCAGCACACGACTCTGGAGCACAAATGTTCAGAATTTCCAGGTAAAAGGACTCAGCCCCTTCGTACAAGTTATCCCCAATCAGATTGATCACATGATCTGAGGAGATCTCAGCGTTTGGTTGGAAGGTGACTGTGAAAGGATCGTTGGACAGACCACCCAAATCCAGAATGAAGTCTCCTCCTCCTGCAAGTTAACGGTAGGAATGAACTTCACTGTACCAAGTCGATCTCTGAGGGAGGCTTACCTAGTGATATGTCGAAAGGAGTTGCGTCGAAATCTCTGTTCGCCAACCAAACGGTGACGTTCACTGGACCGCTGCAGTTCAACTCGGACAGACCGACGGCGGCAAGATTAACGGACATCGTTCCAGCGTCTTCGTCCGTGGCGTATTCTCCAAGAGCAAACCTCACGGAAACCACTAAAGTCCGAAAAGACAGAGTTAGACTAAAAGCTAGCTTCGAAAAACCTTGTCGTGCTCTTACTCCTGTCTTGTCCTTCAACGCCGCTAGCGAGGAGGGCACACGCCACCAGGAACAGCGCCGCTGACCGTTTAGCGTTGCCCATGACTCTGTGAGGGACCACACGTGGCAACCCGTATTCCTCGCAACCCTGGCTTCTGTTAGGAGACGAAGGAGCAGTGGAGAAAGTGAGCACGAAGTCAACGAGTACGTTCGCAAACTATCCGCAGCGACCTCCTATGGATCGAATAGCAGCTCGTTCTAATAAGATAGCTACAGATGTATATTGATATAAGGTGTATGAATTAGTATAAATCACACACAGCACGGTATGGCTGCAGTGCAGGTAGCGGTGGGAAGGGATGGCGGGAATAGCGGAGAGGTTCGGGTAGGGTCAGGTTTGGGTCAGGTAGGAGGGCTGCTGGTATCTATCTTAGTGGAAGCAACTGTCAGGCCACTATCACGATCAGTTCAAACTTTCGAATGGAAAACTACAACCACAATCTCATCCATGGGCATTGCTGTACTTCTGACATGAACACACCTTCATGGCTATTGTACATATGTAGGTACTTGTAAAGATCACATTTGTGCATATTATCTCTGGTTTATGATAGTCACTGACTCATCTCTTTCTCCACATGATGAGTGTGTTTTGTGCACGAGTGTATATGCATACCAATGTGTGCAATGACACCAGCATGATAATGAGAGGAAGTTCGAGGTGTGTGTGTGTATGGTAACTACTACCATTTGTGGTGGCCTATCAACACTGTAGCATGAGGTCCTTTCATGTTGGGCTTCTCCTCACAGTCAGGATTCCCTACCACCAGGCTAGAGAGCCATTCTCAAAACAATTCATCAAATCATTGAAATCTCTAATTGATCAGTGAAGGTGCGCCCGTAACATACACTCTTGCTCATATGACAATTATTTCCTGTTCCAGTTCATCAGGTCCGGACATCACAGGCTGATACCTGGAAACCACACTGTGCACTTCTGGTATGTGCAGTCGATGCACGGGACAATGCTGCCAGTGGTGGTGGTATGCAGTGCAGCAAATGGAAAACATTCCAAATTTGTCTTGTGTGGGAAAATCTTCAGATAATTCCGCTCAAATATGGTGAAAAAATACACAAATCTATTTTATCTCATATGCCAGCTCTGTGAAGTGTCATCTCAAACCATCCCTCCAGTCTTCACCAGAAAGTGAACGCAGTACCTATTTCTCAACAGATTACCATGGCAACCTCATCATAACATGAAGCTGCACCAACCCAACCCATCAAGACCTCACGCTGTCCTGCAACACACTAAACTATTCAAAGGGACAATTGTACATGTCTTCGCTTTGAGGTTGTCCCTAACCTCGTTAGTCGACATAGAAACAGGCCAGGTGAGAGGACACCAGAAGAATGGACCCAAACAAATGCCTCATTGTTCTGGAGATCTTAGGGCACCAACAGACGTATTATTTACACACACACACACACATAACGACAATCTAATTACCGTCCGTTCCCCATAGAAACGTTGGCATATCCAGTTACTTCCAAGGCTCCGCAAGCTTCCATCACAAGAACACTTCTTCTTCTTCAGGGATAGGACTTCAAAGACATAATCGGGGTGACATGCAGGTACGCTTGGCTTCCAATTTCATCTCAGTGCAGATTTCCAGCACTGAAGCACGCTTCTCCCTGCTGATACAGCTCGCCTCTGGTGGGAACGGCTCTCGTTGAATTTTGTCAAGTGTCATTAGTAGGTGTTGTACAATAGGACTGCTACATTGCGCAATCCACCGCACCTTAATTAAAAAACGTTTAATAAATCACGTGTCATACACACCAACCACCAATGGAAGGTTAGTCAATACATTTGGTGAGTGATATTCGCGGGACAATGTTCATGGATTGGAGTTCCTGGAAGAGGAGCTTGCATGCGTAGGGGATCTTGATGGAGGATACATATCCTGAACTGCGGCAACTGTGGCACCTGGAGGAGGTGAGAGGAGGATGGGGTGAGGAGGATGGGGGTGAGGAAGATGGGGGTGAGGAAGATGGCGGGTGAGAGGTGGATGGGGTTAGGAGGGGGTGAGAGGAGGGTGGGGGGTGAGGAGGGGGTGAGAGGAGGATGGGAGGTGAGGAGGGGGTGAGAGGAGGATGGGGGTGAGGAGGGTGGAGGGTGAGAGGTGGATGAGGGGTGAGGAGGATGGAGGTGAGGAGGGGGTGAGGAGGATGGCGGGTGAGGAGGATGGGGGTGAGGAGTACCACAGTGTGAGGTGGTGAGGAAGACACAATTGAAATACTCAAACACAAGCTTACACACACACTCACACCACACACACACACACACACACACACACACACACACACTCACACCACACACACACACCACACACACACCACACACACACACACACACACACACACCACACACTCACACCACACACACACACACACACACACACCACACACACTCACACCACACACACACACACACACACACACACACACCGCACACATTCACACCACACACACACACACCACACGCGCACACACACACACACACACACACACCATCCAGAGTAGCCAAGTACGCCGCACTTGCCACACACGTCCACCTCGAACTGATCACTGCTGATCATCAACCGCTCCATTAGTAGCATATCATGGTTGCTGGCACCATATCCAATCAGTCAATCTCTTTCCATCTCCCCAAGCCGGAGACCTCCCTCTCGGGAACGCCCCTCAATTGGTTGTCGGGTGAGGACACCAGTATGTACATAAAAATGTACGTTTGTATGTATGCATATCACATCTACACTATCCCCCCATGGGGACAGGTGTACAGGAAGCGGCCGCCACTAGTGCATCAGGTGAGCACTGTGTGTTGCTATGGTAACCACCACACCAAACAAGCATGTGTGTTGTGTAGTGTGAACCTCCTGAAATTATGGGATGCTATGTGACTTATCAGTGCCCAGTGCCAGGGCACTGATAAGTCACAAAACATCCCTTAATTTCAGGTCTACAGCTGAACACAAGCTGTTGTGAGACAGAGAGAGAGCGAGAGTGCATGTGCAATCTCTGTTATTCCAGCTGCTGTTTGACCTGCCATTAGAAATCTTTCAAAGATTCTTCACTGAAATATGCATTAAATGACAGGCACCTTATACTGTAGTACTGTTTAAGACATAGTTAATCTCCTCCTGTCACACTGTACACTCGACGTCTTCCTGTCACACTGTACACTCCATGTCCTCCTGTCACACTGTACACTCGACGTCCTCCTGTCACACTGTACACTCAATGTCCTCCTGTCACACTGTACACTCGACGTCCTCCTTTCACACTGTACACTCCATGTCCTCCTGTCACACTGTACACTTGACGTCCTTCTGTCACTTTCACTGTTGCAATGTATCTCTTCTCCAGTGATCCAGTCAGTAGCTCGTCCTGGTGAGAAGCAGGTGTTTGTACAGGTTGATGTCACCAAGATGTTGACAAGGCTTCTAATAGGTATGTACATATGTCTCTCTCAGTGTGTGTGTGTGTGTGTGTGTGTGTGTGTGTGTGTGTGTGTGTGTGTGTGTGTGTGTGTGTGTGTGTGTGTGTGTGTGTGTGTGCATGTGAGCATGCATGCATGTAGGTATGTACTATGTTCATGTATAGTACATGTTGTACAAGACCCTCAACATGTCCTCTCCACATGTACAGACACTTATGGACTACCTTCAAAGTATATTGAACAAGAGAACAAGGTCTACAAAGCAAAGAAGAAAGGGAAATGATCGTTATATTTTGTATAAAATCTAAGGAATGGATGTAGTATTTAGGTAGTTCACATGCAACAAGTCTTTACAATCTCCTCATTAACTTTATTACTTGCATTATATCTCACATCCATTCTAATTCACAGTGATTATATACAACTTTATTACAGGTATTTATAATTAATGAAATTAGTGATGGGACGATTAATTGATTAATCAATTAATCAATCGATTTTCATTTTAAAACTGATTATCGATACTAGCGCAAGCAAATCAATAAATCACAGGAAGTAATCATTTGAGTAGAACATGAAGCCGCCCATCTTATTACCCAGAACCTTCACTTTATGGGTTAATTCAATTTTGTACCTGAAATGCAAAAAGGACTCTATATATAGACTTCACTTCATGTCTATTGGATGACTACTCAGTCTAATAAAGTGGGAGTGGTTTCCGGTTACACCCACTTAATTGCTTCTACTGATTAATCGATTAATCAATCAGTTAATATGTACTTATAATCGATTTGAAAGTTACAGCCGATTCCCAGCCCTAAATTAAATCATATTCTATATCATAGATACAGTATATGTATAATATTAGTATTTATTCTATATGTATAGTCTATAGTTTTACAACACTCCATGAAGCATTGATAGGACTACATTATGATAAATGTGTACGTATACCAATTAAACTGAGCATACAATATAGAAATCAATACAATGATAATAGTCATAATACATGGTTACCTGTTTCACTATGTACGAGAAAAGTAAATTATGTAAATGCTATAATTAATGTGCCTTTGTAAATGGGTACACTACACTACACTAGTGCAGCTGGTATACTGCAGTGTATTATCAGTTCCCTTGAATGCACACAGTGGCTGTGGGTGGATAACACCCAGTCAGGTCCTTTGGCCTGCATTCCAGGACAACACGGAAACATTCTCTTCCTTCAGACAAGTTGTCTTTCAACAGTTGAAGGTAAATGGTCTTCTCTTCAAATGCAGCATTTTGACGTTTAAACTCAATAGAGTTTGTAAACATACGATAATCAACTCCTGAGGATTTAACAGGGAACTAAATGTGTATGTACAATATACTGGTGAAAAAGTAATGCATATTATAATTATTATCACTCATGTACTTAATTCCCAAGCGAAAAAAACACTCTGTATATCAGGTATTGGAAAAGGTCTATTAGCCATACATTCAGACATGAGTTAGTCCCTGTTCTCACATGGAATTACCGATACTACTCACCTCCCCCACATTTACATATGGTTCCGATTTGTTATACATTATTATCAACATAACATCTACAAGATAATGTACGTAGATTTACCTAACCCCAGTATACACCAGACCCACGGTATACACACCTGCTATAGCTGTAGTTGACTCTGTACGAACTGTACATTTGAGTTTTCTCGTGATTGTCCTGGATCGCTTAACCCTCAAACTGACTACCTTTCCCTCACGTTCAGCAACACTTGTGTCAACAAACATAACAAATGGTGCTGTGTGGGAGATTGAAGATGTTGGCAGTTATAGAAATATTAGTACTCACCTCATTAACAATAATTATTATTGATGAATTACGCATTATATTTTCAAGCCCTGCCACTGTATATAATTATAATGAACTTGTATGAGTTAAATAAAATAGAATAAACTAGTTGACAGACTACTTCATAGTGACAATAATCCCTCTCATAGATCATGGATACTGTGAAATGAGCTGTATTCACCATCGTCGTCTTCAATAACAACAGTGATTGTGTTAGTGTCTCCACCGACAATACCGGATTCTCCTTTTGGTCTCAATATCATGCAAATGAAGGATTCGGTACATTCTGGCAAGGAATCATTCACTATTGCAATCTCAGCTGTACTGGAAACAGTTTGATTTTCTTCAAAGTGTACAGTGTGAACACCTGCTGTGAAATCGTCTCCATCTACATGTGTACATGTAAGATGTGATTAGTATACTAATACTGGTCAGCCAGTATGCGTTTAAACAAACACACATCCTGAGTGTACAGTATTCACAGTGTAATCTAGTGACTTTCCATCCTATTCCACATACATACAAATAAGATGCAATTCAGCAAGTCCATGTATATGTTATATCACCTTCAGTACGGATACACAGAGAATAGAACCTTAGTATGGGATATATACCAAGGGTGAAACCCGAGGTCTTCATACAAAGGGTCCATTTTCTGTGTTTCCTTCCTAAAGATGATACAGTAATATGAATGACATGCATCCTGATTGTAGCCACCAGCTGACTTGTTGTTAGTTAATTGATTAATCAAATGTCACATCTTTGGAACTCAGGGATACACAGGATATGTATCCTTGAGGGTTCTTTGAAGTTGCCAGTTATCATGGTACATTCTTATACTGTAGACCTATGTTGTGGGTTTCATGTTGTTCACTCAATGAGTGTTAAGTAATATACAATCTATGAGAAGCACAGTAAGTACTCCTTTGATAGTTCCAGAACCAATTAAGTGTCCAATTCCAGATTAATCAAAACTCAGAACAAGCCACCTTCAGTGTATGTGCTACTTCATACCTTTAGCTTCAACTGGAAAGACTTGATTACAAATGAAGGACACAGAAAAACGTTTCCCATACACTCTATGACTCTGTAGTTGTAGTGTTACACTTGTTGAGTTCTCCCTCACAGTTAGGAGGGGTGTTTGAAATGAAACCTTTACTCTGTCAGCTGCAAATATTGGAGATTACAGACCCCTTTACTTATTACAGTATTTAATAACAATCATCATATTACATATATTATGACACTAAATTGCAACAATATTGGTGCATCAATTTGTTTGCTCTGTGAGAGATTCCATACAATATTTAGGGTGTGGTATTATAACTAAGCCAGCATGAAAAATTGGCCACTTGTTGCCCATGATTAAGCACATGTAGGGCTTCTAACTTCCTGCATAAGTGGGATGGAGGCTGAGGCTAAGGACAGATAGGAGGTGATCTATTGATGAGAAGGAAATGGCTGGAGCAATGCAATTTTGGCTTAATTTAAAAGAATTGTGTTTTGGCCAGTTGTTATCATTTGCTCAAAGAGCCCTATTTTACAGATGCTAAGACAATTATCTGACTTTCCCACAGCAGGACAGAGAAGTCAGATAGTCACTGTACCATAACACTTCAAGCGAAATAAGTCTAAGATAGGGTAATTCATAGTCTCTCATCACACTACCAGCCAAATCTGCTACCTAGTTCCGCTGTAAATGGTTTCATCATAATTATTTTTACAATTAGACTTCAACTTCTGACTGTAGGAAGAGTAGAAAGTCAGCTTAATTAGCATCCATTAGATGTAATAAAATAGTCTTTGGAGTAAGTAACAACAATTGTCCAAACAATATTCTTTGTAACCAAATTACTTGAAACACTTTATACTCAGCACTGTAATACGACAACAGAAGGAGCTAGGATCATCTCCCTTTTTGTCCCTTAACTTGCTACAACCCCAATCCTTCTATGTGGAAAGTCAGTAGCTTTACGTGGCATTGTGCTCAATCATGGAGAATAAGCAGCCAATTTTTGATGGTAGTGAAGTATAATGTTGTACTGCATAGTTGAAAATTTACATGCAGTATGTGTGTATCCATTTCCTTTGTACGTAGTGTGTACTCACAGTACGTGTGTGTCTTCCACAGATTACTCACCATCATCATCCTCAATACTGATGGTGTGCTCGAAAAGACATCTACCTCTAGCTCCAGAGGTTGCAGCTGGTCCAGGGATGGTCAACATCACAGTGAAGATCTCAGTTGGTTCCACTTCTACATTGTCAACAATCTGAACCCGGATTGGGTCCGATGTGTTACTGTTTGGTGGGAAACGAACACTTTGATCTAAGAGAATATAATCTAATCCACCTAAGAGGGAGGGGCGAAGGGGTGTGTCACCCACACTACACTACCCACTACCATGCACTCAGTCTCACTATTAGCTGTCACATCCACAGCTGATAGATCGATGAACTGTTCCCTCTCAAACACATTGTCTGCTACTAGTCTCAGCTCCACTACACCAGCGGACTCAGCCACTGTCTGGGAACTTTCGTTGAATTCAATGTTAGCAACTACACATGTGCAAGCACACAACAATGAATGATGTTGGCTAGGATAGTTGGTTTGTACATACACATTACCAGCTGTGTTGATGATGGTGAGTGGAGATCGGGAGGAGAGTGAATGGAGAGAGGGTGGAGAGTGAGAGGAGAGTGGGTGCAGGGTGGGTGGAGAGTTGGTGGAATGTGGGTGGAGAGCTGATGGAGAGTGAGTGGAGAGTGGTTGAAGTGTGCAGAGTGGGTGAAGAGTGAGTAAAGAGTGGGTGGAGAGTGACTTGTGAGTACAGTAGTACCCCTTTTGAGAGACCCCTCTGGTGAACGACCACCCCGCTTATGTGATCCACTTTGCTGGTCATCAATGCATGCCACATAAAGAAATACCCCTCACCAGCGACCATCCCTCATACACAACCAGTGACTGCAAATTTGTTACTATAAAGCAACCACGGTGATGTCACAAATTGCCACGTTTCATATCAGTGAGAGCGGAAAAGAGTATTTCTTAACGTTTCGAATTATTAAATGGCTACGAAGAACTTCAAAAGGAAGGTTTTGACCCTAGAACAGAGAATGGGGAGTCTTGTACTCAAGTAGCAAGGGTAAATCTTGCCGTGCAATAGCAAAGGAGTTTGGTGCTGGGAAAATGCAAATACAGGGAATCGTAAAGGAACGAGATGACATCAAGAAATGATGGGAGAGCGGTGGGCACTCAGATGAGAAGTACAGCAAGAGCAGAATTGTAGGTTACGAAGATTTAGGCAGTTTAAAGTGGGAATGGTTTACAGTGGCAAGATCAAAAAGTATTCCTGTTAGCGGTCGAATGATACAGGAACGCGCACCATGAGGAACCAGGTGCAGCAGGCTAAACAGACCAAGCTAGCTAACTGAGTTTTTCAGTAAAAAATCATGCACTATGAAGGAATTGGTAGTATTCTCAACTTTATGTTTGTTCAAGTAATATTATATAATTGTAGCCAATGGTATTTACTATAATAATATTATATAGTGTACTATAATAACTGTATCTGTATGCATTTTGTTTTGATTCGATTAGATTGCAATTGTGCATAGTACATTGATGATTGGTACTGTATGTAACAATGTTTATAACATATTGAAGTGTTACATACTGTATGTGCTATAACCAAACACCTGTTTTGAAAGACCACCTTTCACCATCCCAAAGGGTGGTCTCTCAAAAGGGGTACCACTGTATATACCTTGTGAACCTTTGCTGTACCTGATAGTATAGACCACTTTTCAAATGATGTGCACATCACATGACCTGATGTCACAGTTGGCAAAAACCGTTGCCAGTATCATACAAACTTTATAATACACTCAATTTTCTATCTTTGATTCCCTAAATATTGCTCATTGTTTTGTAGTCAATACCTTCAGTACTTTCCATGATCCGAGTGTCCGAAAATTTATAGGTCTGGTAATTGACTATTCAGACACTATCTTCTGAAAACGAGGAAAAGTTCTCAATTTACACAGCACTCAATTCCTTTAAATTTCTCAAATCCTCCAAACAATTTGTGCAGCATACAGCACTGCAACAAATGGTGCACAACTGTGATGTCATTTTGAAAGTGGTCTATGTATCACATGGACCAGTAATGTAGTGCTGAGATGGTGTATACTCACCATCGTTGTCATTGATAACCACAGTGGCTGTTGTATCAAGCTGTCTCACATTGGCTCCACTCCTGACACTTGAGGAGATGATGCTGTAACTAACAGTGAACTGTTCAGGATCTTCACATAGTGTGTCATCTGTTATCTTCACAGAGAATGGAGTGGAGAACGGTTGACCAGCAGAGAAGGTCACAGAACCAACTGTCTCGTCAAAGTCTACATTCTCTGCAATAGTAAACCAGCTAACATTTTAACTTAATACTTGACAATGTATGAATCAATAGTAAATACTCTGAATGTAAGTTGACTTCATAAAATATTGCTAACAGAACACCAGTGTATCACTGAGATTGCCCTTCATCAACATTCCATGAGCAGTGGACACAAAATTGGATGCTGTATTAAGTCTAGGAGGAGATGTCTACTGGACACTCACCAGTAGCTGACCCCAACACTGTGATAGTGGTGACTTGGAGATGAAAGTCAAAAGTGTATTCAGTAGGGACGTACACTTCAGGAGATACTTCACGGACAACTTCAAAGTACACATCAAGAGAACTGGCATCCTCATCAATCTCAAAGTTGGAAGAAGTGAACCTCACAAAGATCTCTGCAACAGTAAATGTAAACAAGATGGAGGACAGTGAACGTGAACAAAATGGAGGAGCTGGGTGGGGGAAGTAGAGCTCTGAACTATAAGTTGTGTGACACAACACATTGTATGGGAGTTACCAGAGACTAGCAATGGTATGTTAGGATACTTGATGTTGACAAACAATACACCCACACACCTGGTAGGGGGCACTCACCAGTAGTGTCGTTAATAGCCACTATAGCCATTGTTGGTTTCACTGCCATAATACCTAGCTCATCTCCATTGCTGATAGCAACAAAACTCAGTCCAAAGTACTCTGTTCCCTCAGCAATGTTGTCTGATGGGATGGGGATGGTTAGAGCACTAGAGACTTGACCAATAGCTGGGTTGAATCGAACCACTCCTCTTCCTCGCAAGGATCTGGGATCAGTGTAGTCACCACCTGCCAAACAACAATTCAGAACTGTCACACAGGTGTGCAAGAGTGGAACAAGCTCAATATCTTGTTAAACTGCTTTAACAGTAAACTTTTAGATTTTCATCTATCTTCATCATAAATTGTTATCTCGTATAATTCACAGTGAACAGGAAATGTACAATATTATGTCAAACATTTTGGACTGTCCTCAACTAATAAGATCAAGATGTATAATCATTAATATATATATATATATAGTCATCATCGGTCATATAGCCAAAACGGCACTTGACCTCAGCTTAAAATAATCAATTTCAATACTATTAGTTGCAGCAACATATCTAACAGTATAACATGATTAAATACAGTGAACATCAGTTAAATGTTGGGAGGCATCATGGAGTATCTGTGCTGCATGGCCTTGTATATAAAGTTTGATGTTTGTTCAATAATGGATTTGTTTTTGTTGCACATTAAAAAGATAAACTTATCTGTAGAGGATAAAGATCTGAAATTGTGGTTCAAGTTGGTTGCCAATTGAAAAAGATTAAATCTGATGAAGTCATATGCGGAACAGTGAATTAAGAAATGTATTTCGTCTTCCACAGATTGTGTGTTGCATAGGGAGCATGTGCGATCTTCTACTGGTTTAGGTGGTCTACAATGTCGGCCAATTTCTATGGCAAGCTTGTGGTCTGAGATACGAAATTTTGTGACAGCTTGTCTTACCATGGGATTGGAAATCAGTGATAGATATGGTTCAGGATCAAATGTATTGGGTTTAATCAGCCTGTAGGTTCTCAGCTTGCTCCCACCAGATGGGGTAAAACCCTGTGTACAGTCGATGTCTGATTTAAGTTGTTGTATAGTTTGATCATGAAGCCTGGATAAGACTACTTCGCAGGGTTGGGGAGACAAAGTCAAGATTGAATCCCAGATGTAATAGCTTCATTTTGACTCTATGAATCCATGAGGTATAATCAAATTAGTTTAAACTATTGGATATTTCGCAAGCTTGTCTTAATAAAAAGGAGGTGAGTTAATATCAAAGAGTGGATAGTGGATAGAAAAGGTGTAAAGCATTTATTATCATATCACAGTCCAGCCTCATTATCATATCACAGTCCAACCTCATTATCATATCACAGTCCAACCTCATTATCATATCACAGTCCAACCTCATTATCATATCACATTCCAACCTCATTATCATATCACAGTCCAATCTCATTGTCACAAGAAGAAAGAAAGATGGAATTGTTTTCAAGGACACTGAAGTTAATTATCCGGTTGCATAAATGTTCATTTCATTGGCTATTGTATGCATTAATTGAAGTACATAGATTCTGGTAGAATTTTATTGGCCTGATTTCAGCCAATTAAGAGTATTGGTGATGATATTATAAAGATATTTTACACCATTTAAGCCAGCATCATTTGCTGTTGAGTGGATATATTGGAACATTCTCCCTACTCTACTCTCTAAGTGTTAAGCATTGTGGCTTAGTATGTCACAAGTGTTGGTGTAAGTGATTCAAGAACCTCTTCCAACTCACATTTCACACATAGAGATAAGAATGCATGGTAATAGCAATTACAATGATAATGAGTACACATTAAAAGTTCAACACACAGGGCAACAGGGCCTGGTTGTAGGACCAGCAGTACACACAGCTCACCACTTGTTGCCTCGTTCTCTTTCTCTGGTCTACTAGCATCCAAAGTGGTAGCAAAGATTTGAACACTGAAGGGTCTCCCGAAAGATGTAGCCTTCAGTCTGATTTCTGATATCACCTTCCCTTCTTCACCAGAGTACATTGCCTTCTCAAAACTAACTTGAAGAGCTATAATAAGAACAGTGATATTGATAAATTTAATGCATCCAAGGTATGCATTATATCAATCTATAAATAGGGGAGTTCCCAAACATGCCAAGTATGTTTTTAAAATTCCCTTAGTTTGACATGAATTGCTGAAATCAGTGCAACATTTGGAAGTCAATGACATCTAGAATGTATCTTTGAGAGGTGGTTATGAAGTGGTTATGAGGTAATTATGAGGTGGTTGAGATGAACACAGATGATCGTGCATAGATAAAGTCTTCAAACAACACAATATTTGACATTAGTCTCAAGTAGCCCAGACCAGCTTCTTGCTTCCATTTTTCCGACTGCATGATGTCATAATTATGAAAATGGAGGCAAGACATTTGGTTCCAGCCACTCCACATGAAGTTGGTCACCCACATATGACTGAGATAGATTGTACTTAATTAGTATACATTTATTTATTGTTCTCCTGTCATGACCAGAATCAGTTCATTTGATGGTACCCTTCCCAGTCATGATGGATGAAGGCATGGTGAGAATTGCCCTTGTGCAGTATTACCCAATTGAAGTATCTAAAAATATGGGGAGGACTGTCTATAATACAGTGTACTGAGCTGTACTTACAATAATCATCTTCAATAACAACAATGATTGTGTTTGGGTTTTCAACAACAATACCATCCACCCCAGGACCTCTTGATCTCAGGATGACACATATGAAGGACTCAGTAGGTTCTGGTATGAAGTCATTGACTATTGGAATCTTAGCTGTACTGGAAACAGTCTTGATTTCAACCAGAGTTTGAAATTCCACAGTGTAAACACCTCCTGTGAAGTCTTCTCCATCTACATGTTGAAGAAGGTGTGATTAGTATTCACATGTCAGTCAACAGGGACACATACTACAGAGATCACAGTCTAATACAAGGATTGTACCTTTAGCTTCAACTGGAAAGGTTGGAATACAAGTGAAGGACACAGAAAATCTTCTCCCATACAGTCCACTACTCTGTAGTTGTAGCTCTACACTACCTGAATCCTCCCTCACAGTTATAGAAGAGCTTTGAAATGATATCTGAACAGCTACAAACAGGGAAGATGAATGAATCTGATACTCTTACAATGGTCATTCCATGCATGCAAATAAGTAATGGTATTCTCATCACTAACAGTCGTCATCTGCAATGTTCACCCTCAGTGTGTCTGGTTGACCAGATTTCAGATTTGGGCAAGGTGGGAGAACAAATCCAACTTCAAACCATTTGGTACCTTCCCATATGTTGTTTGGAACAGTGAATACTCTGAACACAGATGATGACAGTGATCCAGGTGTGAAGGTCACAGAAGGTGGGATGAGAGGGTAGTAGAAATAGTCCATAAAATATTCTGCATGAGCAAACAACACAGAGGATGACAGTAACTGCAGCCTTTACACAACGTAGACACTCACTAGCTGTCCCATCTGTGAAGGTTAGGTTTAGTGTAAAGTTCCAATCAAACGTTCCCTGTGCTACCAACTGAATATCAATGTTGCTGCCTTCAACAACAGTTGGCATAGAAGTGTTGAAGTGAACAGTCGCTGTAGAGATTGAATACAATCAATACAAATTGTAGCTGTAGATACGTAATTATCTGTACTCCATATACAGTGTGTTACTATAATTTATACTGTAGTGCTTGAAAAATTAAGGGTAAAATTTACGTAAATGAGTTCCAATTACAATTGCACGACTTCTGCACCTTCATGGATTGGCATACCAAATTCTATCACCCATGGCAGCCATGTACCTTAGGATCAAGGTAAACAACCACATTGAGTGCTAGAGCAGATGACCAAATATAGATACCACACCCAATGCCACTATATACATATGTACATACAATTTGTGAGTTTTTGCAATGTTTGATTCATCCAGCTACCTGACGTTATTAATATAGAGGTTTCAATGGCATAAGATGAACCAGGAGTGACTGTGTTCATTTATTTCTATTCAAACTACAGCTTCAGATGAACTGTGACTGTAGTAGCCTGCAAAGTGTACATGAAGAGTAGCAATATGCCACAATCTCAAGTGTTTCCAAGCAGATACACATATCGTAGAAAGTACACTCATGAATGTCGTGTTACACAACATTCTACTAATGTATGTACATGTCCTTTCACTACCAGAATTCATAGTTACTGTAATAGCAATGTCCATGAATGATATTTTCCATCTGCGACTCCAAGTTTGCTAGGTGTTGTGTTCCATATACAATTGAGCCTACTGTTGGATTTGAATCACAATCAAGGAATGGTTAGCAGTCTACATGGCTCCTTTATAATCAAAGTGTCACAAATTGAGTGCTATGAAGACAAATTTTTTACATATAATATTATGCATACAAACATACAGTGACTTTAGCACCAGCATACATCACCAGCAGTCTTCATTCTCAGCTAGGTTTATTATGGTTGACAATATACAATATACGTTCATTTAATAATTTATTTCAGTGTGTAACTGTACGTGTGTTTGTGTGTGTATTTGTGTGGGTGGGTGTGTTCGTGTCAGTGTGTATTCGTGTGTTTGTGTGCATATGTATGCGTGTGTGGCCATGGTGTGTGTGTATGTGAGTGTTTGCGCTTGTGTTTGTGGTGTAACATGTGTAAGTGTGCATGCATGCGTGTTTGCATGTGCACGTTTCAATGCAGAAAGAATATTATTCACATGACTGGACACACTGTCATAGTTAGTCTAAATATCGATAATTGCAATGACAAATTTGGATATTGCAAACAAAATACTATGAAAAACAAACACAGGTACGTTGTTCCCGTTCAAAATTGTAAAGATGAATACAAAACCATGTACAGTTTTCGTTTTAGTCTGCTTTCATAGAATGCTATTCCGTCTAAACTGTATAAATAGCAAAAGAATTTCACTTCCAGTCGATAAAATTTGAAGAGTGGCATAGACGTTCATATAAGCATAGTCATCTCATCATGTCAAGTGAAAGTGCTTTAGTATGCAATTCCTCAGCAAATAAACCAATCTAAGAATTCCATACTTTCACTGGTGTGGCTTCAAAGCACAACTAAACACCTGCCGTCTTCAAAGGAGGGGATCAAAGCTTAAAAAAAGAAATTACAGAAGTTTATACAAAGGTTTCAAGTCCCCAGTCCTATCCACAGAAGGGATACATCACTTGCTCATTAATTTTGTTCTGAACAAATTCTCTCTCTGGATGTCTGAAAGACTCGAAAGTTTTCACTTGGATTTACAAGCGACTTAATCAATACCTTGTGCATTTGTTTGCCATTTAATGTAAACTGTATTATGTTGTCTTATTCTTGTCTTTGCTATTGTGGAAATAAATACGAAATGGCATTTAGCCGAAGCAAAATGGAACAAACATTTGCCCCTTAGCATATATACAGACAAGAGAAGACACTTATAAACAGAAAATTTCAGAACAACTCTGTCAAAGATACATGTAACTTTGATTAGTGCTAGGTTTACATTAATAGTAGTATAAAACTAGTGCTCACAAACAGTCTAACTCAACCAAAGACAGTAGATACTCCATTTCCTCCGGTAGTATTTGTCACTACCTGATGGCACACACACACACACACACACACACACACACACACACACACACACACACACACACACACACACAGTGACATACACACATACACACACACACACACACACACACACACACACACACACACACACACACACACACACACACACACACACAAAACGTGGTCAATGGTGACAAAACACATAGTAAAATAGATATAACACTCACCATAGTTGTCATTGATAACCACAGTGGCTGTTGTATCAAGCTGTATCACATTGGCTCCACTCCTGACACTTGAGGAGATGATGCTGTAACTAACAGTGAACTGTTCAGGACCTTCACATAGTGTGTCATCTGTTATCTTCACAGGGAATGGAGTGGAGAACTGTTGACCAGCAGAGAAGGTCACTGAATCCACTGTCTCATCAAAGTCCACATTCTCTACATTGGAAAATCAGCACAAAGTATCATATTGGAATATAGCCCTTTATGTACATAGTATTACATAGACCTCATGTATTATGAACAGAACATCAGAACAACCTTGATTAACATATTCACACTTCATATAAACAGTGCATACATTATGGAAAATTACAAGAGGAGTGTCATTATTTGAGAACACTCACCAGTAGCTGACCCTACCACTGTGATAGTGGTGACTTGGAGATGAAAGTCAAAAGTGTATTCAGCAGGGACGTACACTCCAGGAGATACTTCACGGACAACTTCAAAGTACACATCAAGAGAACTGGCATCCTCATCAATCTCAAAGTTGGAAGAAGTGAACCTCACAAAGATTTCTGTAACAGCAATGGTAAACAAGATGGAGGACAGTGATCGTAGACAAGATGGAGAAGCTGGGTGGGGGAAGTAGAACTCTGAACCATAAGTTGTGTGACACTACACATTGTACAGGAGTTACCAGAGACTAGCAATGGTTTGGTAGGATAATTAATGTCGACAAACAATACACCCACACACCTGGTATGGGGCACTCACCAGTAGTGTCATTAATAGCCACTATAGCCATTGTTGGGCTCACTGCCATAATACCTAGGTGATCTCCATTGGTGATAGCAAGAAAACGCAGTCCAAAGTACTCTGTACCCTCAGCAATGTTGTCTGATGGGATGGGGATGGTTAGAGAGGTAGAGACTAGACCAAGAGCTGGGTTGAATCGAACCACTCCTCCTCCTATCAAGGATCTGGGGTCAGTGTAGTCAACACCTGCCAAACAACAATTCAGAATTTTCATCTAGATGTGCAAGAGTGGAACAGACCTTTCACAGTGGAACCCCTCGAATCCGGACACCTAGCGACTACTTTGAATTGTCCCGATTGTCCTGGGTTTTCAGGGGTAACGTACTTTGGATTCAAAGTAATGGACATGCACGACGCAGGGGCATAACTCGGCGGCCATATCGGGTGGCAATAACATGTTGCGTACAGGGAGCAATAGGAAATTTGTCTAGTTGTAAGAGTTCTAGACACTTCATCTTCGAACTAAACCTCAATTTTCTTGGAGACATGAACTAATACGGTACAATCCAAATCCTCTTCGTAACAAATACTTCCTAACGATCACATTTTCACATCGAAATCCCCTGCACGTATAGATTGTCAGGACCAAAGATATTGGTGGAGAAACTGGAGAAAATCTTACAGCCTCAGAAACTTTGATTTGTCCGCTTTATTGTGTATAATTTAATACTGATTTGTATACACTGGTCCATATTTTCCCGTCCGTTTTACAAAATAACGAAAGTCTGTTTTTCAGGGGGCATTTTACATACATTACAATACCGAATAAGTTGGTTTCAAGATTATGCGTCCGTTTAGCATGGTGTCCGTATTTCAGGGGGCCAGATTATAGGGGTCCCACTGTATTGGGTTAAACTGCTTTACTACTGACAGCAAACTTTTAGATTTTTGTCTATCTTCACCATAAATTGTTATTTTTGCATAATCCATAGTAAATAAGAAATGTACAGTGGATAGAAAAGGTGTAAAGCATTTATTGTCATATCACAGTCCAACCTCATTATCATATCACAGTTCAACCTCATTATCATATCACAGTCCAACCTCATTATCATATCACAGTCCAACCTCATTATCATATCACAGTCCAATCTCATTGTCACAAAAAAAGGAACATGGAATTGTTTTCAAGGACACTGAAGTTAATTATCCGGTTGCATGAATGTTCATTTCATTGGCTATTGTATGCATTAATTGAAGTACATAGATCCTGGTAGAATTTTATTGGCCAAATTTCAGCCAATTAAGAGTATTGGTGATGATATTATAATGGACAATAAAGATATTTTACATCATTTAAGCCAGCATCATTTGCTGTTAAGTGGATATATTGGAACATTCTCCCTACTCTACTCTCTAAGTGTTAAGCTTAAGCATTGTAGCTTAGTCTGTCACAAGTGTTGGTGTAAGTGATTCAGAACCTCTTCCAACTTATATTTCACACATAGAGATGACAATGCATGGTAATAGCAATTACAATGATAATGAGTACACATTAAAAGTTCAACACACAGGGCAACAGGGCTTGGTTGTAGGACCAACAGTACACACAGCTCACCACTTGTTGCCTCGTTCTCTTTCTCCGGTCTACTAGCATCCAAAGTGGTAGCAAAGATTTGAACACTAAAGGGACTCTCAAAAGATGTAGCCTTCAGTCTGATATCTGAAAGAACCTTTCCTTCTTCAGCAGAGTACATTGCCTCCTCAAAACTAACTTGAATAATATCTATAATAAGAACAGTAATATTGATAATGCTGTGAGCATCCAAGATAGGAATTATATAAATCTATAAATAGGGGAGTTCCCAAACATGCTTAGTATGTTTCTAACTTCCTTAGTTTGGTATGAATTGCTGAAGTCAATGCAACATTTAGAAGTCAATGACATGACATGCAATGTGTCTTTGAGAGGTGGTTATGACGTGGTTATGATGTGGTTATGAGGTGGTTATGACAAGGTTATGAGGTTGCTGAGATGAAAAGGCACACTACATGATGATCGCATACAGCTAAAACCTTCAAATCGGACAACAAAATACTTGACATATTATGGTTCCAGCCATGAATTTGGTAATCCACATGATTGAGATAGATTTTGGTATATATTAATTTTATTGCTTTCATGTCATGACCAGAATTAGCCCATTTGATGGTATCCTTCCCAGTCATGATGGATGAAGGCATGGTGAGACTTGCCCTTGTCCAGTAATACCCAACTGAGGTGGTCTACTCTATAAAATATGGAGAGCATTGTCTACAATACAGTGTACTGAGCTGTACTTTGCAAGTGATAAACTCACTAAACTATTGATACTAATTATAATTCAACAGGCAGCAATGTTGAATATTAATACTTGCTCAGTAACCCCCAACAAAGACAAACTGATCTGAAGATAGAATAATATGTACATGGAATCTGGAAACAGTTACTGTACTCACAATCATCATCTTCAATAACAATAGTGATTGTGTTCGGGTCTTCAACAATGATACCATCCACTTCTCTTGATCTCAAGATGACACAGATGAAGGACTCAGTAGGTTCTGATACTAAATCATCAACTATTGGAATTTTTGCTGTACTGGAAACAGTGTTGTTTTGACTGAGAGTTTGAAATTCCACAGTGTAAACACCTCCTGTGAAGTCTTCTCCATCTACATGTTGAAGAAGGTGTGGTTAGTATTCACATATCAGACAACAGGGACACATCCTACAGTGATCACAGTCTAATACAATGATTGTACCTTTAGCTTCAACTGGATGGACTTCAATACAAGTGAAGGACACAGAAAACCTTCTACCATACAGTCCACTACTCTGTAGTCGTAGTGGTACACTTCCTGACTCGAAGTTCTCCCTCACAGTTTGAGTAGATCTCTGAAATGATATGTGAACAGCTATAAACAGGAAAGACGAATGAATCTGATACTCTTACAATGGTCATTCCGCGCAAGCAAATAAGTAATGGTATTCTCATCACTAACAGTCGTCGTCTGCAATGTTCACTCTGAGTGTGTCTGGACTACCAGAGTTCAGATTTTGGTCAGAAGGGAGATCAAATCCAACTTCAAACCATTTGGTACCTTCCCATATGTTGTTTGGTGTAGCGGTTACTCTGAACACAGATGATGATATTGATCCAGATGTGAAGGTCACAGAAGGTGTGATGGAAGGGGGATAGAAATAGTCCACAAGATATCCTGCAACGAGCAAACAACACAGACAGTCAGAGTAACTGTAGTCTTTACACAAAGCTTCATCAAAGTAGGCACTCACTAGCTGTCCCATCTGTGAAGGTCAGGTTAACTGTAAAGTTCTTATTGAATGTTCCCTGTGCTACCAACTGAATGTCAATGGTGCTGCCTTCAACAACAGTTAGTATAGAAGTGTTGAAGTGAACGGACACTGTAGGGATTAAATACAATGAGTCAACTTCAGGAGGAAATGCAGGAACAAATAGATATTTGAAGGAGGAACTTTACTACAAGAAGACATCACCCCGTGTTATCCTAATACCAGATAGCAGGTTTAGAGAAGCTTAAGGGATAGTTCGGGATGGAGCAGGTTCGCGATCGGTCACGGAACCGAACCAAACCCTCCTCGTATCCATAGTCAACATCTAACCACTCACCAGTACTCTGAGACGAACAGATGTGGAACCCGTTGAAAATAAGCAAACAAAGAACGAGAAAAACTGATCGAGTCATCTCAGCAAACAGTCCCTAACCACCTGTGGTGGGTTGCGTCATAGACAGCCGGGGATGAGGAGGTCATTAAGCGTCACAAGTCACGTGCACAACAATGTCCATTATTGGGTGGTTTGTCGTGTATTTCATATCAAATGTAACAAGATCAGTGTATAATCTAGTCGGAGGCTACAGCCCCCTATAGCTACCACATTGCTCATATCCAACTCAAGTCTAGAAATAAGATGACATGTACGTACATTCCACTATTAATTTAGATGCATTGGATTACAAAACCGCTATACTACACTAGTGCAAATGTGGCATTGATTCTCTGAAATGCACACAGTAGATGTCACAAGCTGCATTTGTATAATATCATAGCAAAATCATTACGATCTCTAATCGTGTTTATGTACTACAAAACTGAGGTACTGATGACAGGCTAGAGTAATTCGCACCATTTTGTAACTATATTTAATAAATTGCGTGAGTATGTGTGCATACAAAGGTGTGTGTAAACACCACTACAACTTATACTTTTACTTCAAATCCCTTGGATGCATATGCCTGCATTCATAGGATCATTTTCCAGACCCTATGGAGGACAATGAATATACATAAGATGAAGAAGATGGATTTGGGAGCAATTCAGATTTGAACCACAAGTTGTGTGACAATACAGATTATGCAGAAGTTACCAGAGAATGAGTATTACTTTTGATGCTGACTGAGCAAAAGACAACATCATACCTGATAGAAGGCACTCACCATTGGTGTCATTAATAGCCACTATGGCCATTTTTGGCTCCTCTAGTATAACAGCAAGCTCATCTACACCGCTAATAGCAACAAACCTCAGTCCAAAGTACTCTGTACACTCAATAATGTTGTCTGATAAGAGTGGAATGACTAGAGCACTTGAGATTGGACCAAGGGCTGGGCTGAATTGGACCACTCCTCGTCCTGGTAAGGTTTGGGGATCAGTATAGTCAACACCTGCAGAACGACAACCAGACATTGATTCTGGATGTGTTATACAACCTGTATATATGTACAACTTCCAGTACATGCCATTGGTAATTAATGATTGCTATCAAATAGTACTAAATCATGTTACAGACTCCTGGAATGTTAGTGTGGGGTATCTCTTTCACTTGAAATTTCTTCACTGAAGCAGTTTAAAGATTATAGAAACTAATAGCAACTATCTGAGTTGAGTGATTGATTATTTTGTCTAATTACTTACTATAATTGTATTTGATTTCATTTCCACATCTAGTCTAATTGCTGTAATCACTTCATCCAATTTTTAATCACATGATCATATTGTATAAACTAGAGGACTATTGGAACATGGTTGACTGAATCTGGTCCAGCCTGCAACATGCTGTCTTCTTTAAGCACCCCTAGCTATAAAGACATGCAGTGAGTGGGATTGAAGATGGATTGCAAAACAGTTAGAATTGATGTGGATATACCCTGGGTAAAATTGATATAGAGCCCTACTGTTATGCAAAAATGGTTCGTTCAAGTATTTCATAATAGTTTTCATGGAATGCCACATGAACCACCTTTTATCTCCTACTATATTGAAAATACTGCACATATAGCTCACCACTTGTTGCCTTGCAGTCTTTCTCTGGTCTACTTGCATTCAAAGTGGTAGCAAAGATTCGAGCACTGAAGGGTCTCTTAAAAGGTGTGGTCTTCAGCCTGATATCTGATATAAACCTTCCTTCTTCACCGGAATACTCTGCCTTCTCAAAACTCACTTTAACAACTACACAATATAGAAACTATTCTGTAAATGTCCTAAGTATGGATATGAGTGGATATGATTATCTACAATGGTTGACCTGTATATGTGGACACTGATCAATGAAGTTTGTTGATTTATCAAAGTGTACATCTGGCATACTCCAGCAGTTTCTGTGACAGTATAACTCTATTGTACACTAACATAAACATTGGCATTTCAGTAGCTGCCTAACTACTTCATCAATGATCAAATGATAAGGCATATAAATTAATAAAAATGTGAAATTATTCTAAGTCATGTTGGCATATTAGCTTACCTAGCCTTTCAACCCTTTACAAGTGAAAAACTCACTGCAGTATATAGTGAAACTAATTATAATTCAGCAGGCAGCTATCTTACATATTAATACTTGCTCGGTAACCCCCAACACAAAGAACCTGATATAAAAATAGAGTATGTAATACATGGATTTTGTACTTGTACTCACAATCATCATCTTCGATAACAATAGTGATTGTGCTGGGTTCTTTAGCAATGATACCATCCACTCCTTTCGGTCTGAGGATGACACAGATGAAGGACTCCTTACCCTCTGATATTAGGTCATCGACTATTGGAATTACAGCTGTACTGGAAACACTACTGCTCACACCAAGAGTTTGAAATTCCACAGTGTAAACACCTCCTGTGAAGTCTTCTCCATCTACATGTTGAAGAAGGTGTGGTTAGTATTCACATGTCAGTCAACAGGGACACATCTTACAGTGATCACAGTCTAATACAAAGATTGTACCTTTAGCTTCAACTGGAGAGGCTGGAATACAAGTGAAGGACACAGAAAACCATCTCCCATACAGTCCACTACTCTGTAGTTGTAGTCGTACACTTCCTGAATCCTCTCTCACAGTTTGAGTAGATCTTTCAAATGATATGTCAACATCTACAAACAGGGAAGATGAACTAATCTGATACTCTTACAATGGTCATTCCATGCATGCAAATATGCAATGGTATTCTCATCACTAACAGTCATCATCTGCAATGTTGACCCTCAGTGTGTCTGGTCTACCAGAGCTCAGATGTTGGCCAGAAGGGAGAACAAATCCAACTTCAAACCATTTGGTACCTTCCCATATGTTGTTTGGAATAGGGGTTACTCTGAACACAGATGATGACAATGATCCAGGTGTGAAGGTCACAGAAGGTGTGATGAGAGGGGGGTAGAAATAGTCCACAAGGTATTCTGCATGAGCAAACAATACAGACAGTCAGAGTACCTGTAGCTTTTACACAGAACTTCATCAAAGTAGACACTCACTAGCTGTCCCATCTGTGAAGGTCAGGTTAACTGTAAAGCTCTTACCAAATGTTCCCTGTGCTACCAACTGAATGTCAATGTTGCTGGCTTCATCAACAGTTAGCACAGAAGTGTTGAATTGCACATTCACTGTAGGAATTAAATTGTCTAAGAGTGAATATTATAGAAATTGCGGTAGTAGATTTTGTCTACTATTTCCACGCAGCATGCACTTTCCGGACAAATCTATTTTCCAGGCTTGTATCTTCATGAATGCTCAGGCTATGAATTTGCAACAAGTATATACCATTTGCAGCCCTTCTTCCTCTTAGTGTCCGAAATTGATCAATTAACGGACAGGAACAATAAGCATGAGGCAATAGTTGTGAAACATGTGGAAACCTCAGAAGTAATACCTATACATGTCTACTTTAAAATATAAAAGTAGAGGTAGATATGCATGTATTACATTGAGGAAATCTGAACAAATTCCGACCAAATTTTACTACTTTTGGAAATTTATATAACCTTTATAGTGTGATTTATCAATAATATTATAAATTTATGTCCTATGTCCATCATAGGGGTCGAATAACTTGTTCGTGTCCGGAAATTGATTAGTTACTCTATTTTGATGGATCGAATTTCGGACACTCGTATATTTGCGCCTCTTAGTGACACGCTACAGACTTGCAAGTACAGTCGACTCTTTTGTTTATTTATTACGTGGCGGAATAAAATGGAGGCCGGGTGGATCTAGGCTACATCAGACTAGGGTTATCCCGATCATTGTCAGGGTGTTTCGTCCTCACTGATATATACAGTGTTCTTGCATTAGAATACTGCATCTGTTACAAACGGGAACGCACACGACCTGCGAAAGGAATTTGACCAGAGACGAAATTGACTGTACTGCCATTCCGTAGCTCGTCTCCCTCTTCACGTCGTCTGACTGGGAATTTTCGTGGCTTTGTGGCACGCATTTTGGTTATAATATTATAGTGTCCGAAATCGATCAAATGTTTAGAGGCCGATCGTGACATTATGGTAGATATTACTTCGAGGAAATCCTTGAGAGAGAGAGAAAGAGAGAGAGAGAGAGAGAGAGAGAGAGAGAGAGAGAGAGAGAGAGAGAGAGAGAGAGAGAGAGAGAGAGAGAGAGAGAGAGAGAGAGAGAGAGAGAGAGAGAGAGAGAGAGAGAGAGAGAGAGAGAGAGAGAGAGAAAGAGAGAGAGAGAGAGTGGGTGGGTGGGTGGAGAGTGGGTGGAGAGTGGGTGGGGAGTGGGTAGAGAAGGCTACTGCGCATGTGATAGGGTTAGGTTGTATATCCAGCACTGACTGTCGTTGTCCACAACGGTAATTTCCAGAGTGCGAGGATTCTCTAACCGGACACCAGGTACATCACGAGGTTGGAATGCGATACAGACAAAAGACTCTCTGGTTTCAACGAGAGGGTCGTCAACAATGTTAATAGTTAACGGGGTGGACGTCCAGCTTTTCTTGCCAACATCATTGAACTCCACTGTGTAACTTTGTGGATAAACATCGACTGTGCTATTGTTTACTGTTCCCACTACATAAGACAAGTAAATTAACATCAAAGAAACATTATCACACTCACAGATGAAAATGGAAGAAATGGCTTCAATGGCTTTATCATTCCATAACCATGTTTGTTGTGGAATACACTTATCAAATTTACATGCACTTACAAGTAATGCATACTTAGTAACTATCCCAAACACCGTAACACTTTTTCAAATTGGAAAACTCCATTACGGAAGTTTCGTTGGAACCCAACCTGCTCAGGGAGAAAGGAGACAAGAGCATAGCTGGCAACTGCGGACTTGAACTCAGGGTATCTGACTGTAGCCGCCATAACCACTGACCCACAAAGCCACCACAGCTTCCAGCCTTTCCAATTCTCCCTTCATACTGCACCGGTGGTACTGTTGAGCTGCAGTCTCACACTGCATGGTGAGCCCACACAGCTGTGTGGATGTGAATGCAGTGATGTCTAGAAGGTTTCGTTGAACCATACGTATACAGTATGTAAAATAATTCCAACTAATTTAAACAAAACTCATTTATGGATATACCCATATGTATGGTCTGAATTATAATATACAATATACACAAAAGTACATATTACATTGTCAAAGTCTACTATCATAATCATAGTAGCTCAAACTGATGGCAAAGTTGAAGGGGCAACCAGACTGAACAACCAGTGTCACAATGACAACAAAACTTTAACAGTATGCACAGCATCAACAAACTGGTTCCCATGACAACACTGCATGTTAGATGATTTATAGATAGATGGATAGATATCAAATATGTTACATAGTATACAAGTATACAAAGTATTACGTCAAATAATAGTACAAAGTATAACTGTCACATTCTCGTACCTTTTGCTGCTACGGGAAGTTTCTCAAAACACGTCACACCGACCGTAAACGGAGTCTCGTACTTTCCATAGGCTATGAGCCTGACCTGTACAGTTCCAACACCTTCTTCCACTGAAATACTGTCATTCTTGAAAGAGATAAAAATTCCTGAACAAGAAGGGACCGTGGTGTCACACATTATAGCACATACAGTGAACAGTTCACAAAGCATGACAAACACTATTATTACACATTGATATTATTCACTACAATTCAACACACTGTCAATGTCGTATATTCAGTTATAAAATGATGATATTGTGCATAAACTCGGACACAGACCATATGATATAACAAAATAATAAACAACAAAATTTGTCAAATTTATGGACATTACATGGAATACTATTATATGTACTGTAATAGCAGTAGATGGCAGGAGACTAGCTTGGAGTGTTATTAGACTACATGTACAAGAATTGAACCTGAGTTACACCATAACGGAGAGGGGCCTGGATGATGAAGTGGGGTAACAACCAACAGTCAGAAAGGAAGGTTGAGACCTGATGACTATCTATCGGATGATCAATAATTACCATCCTTCAATTCTAAATCATTCAACAGCTGATGCTGATGAAAATGTTCAGGGAATAATCATTTAGCATGTGTAATATGTATTTCTTTCAAATTGTATATATATATGCACTATAGAGGACAGTAACAAATGCACAAATATGCCTATTATTATGATTCACGTAGGCCGAAATGCAATAAATTATTACTAATAAATGCAATACATCCCTCAGGAAGGACTACAATAAACACTAGCACATTCCTCAGAGGGGGTGGGATAACTCATGCACCAGCCATTCAACTGACAGACAAACACTACAAGCTGTAAATTAAATTAAGACCCCCAGACTCACAGTCCTATCCAATTAAGGCCAGAATTCATATAAATCAATTTTAATTACAATTGTACGGCTTCTACACCTGCATTGATTGGTATATATATTGAGTTATATTACCAAGAGCAACCATGTACCCAAGGATCAAGATGAACGCCCACCATGGAGGAGAGAACAGAAGTCCAATTTTACATGTTGACCAAATGTAGATATTAGATCCAATGCCAATATACAGGTATGTACATACAATTTGCCATGCAAGTATAACCCAGCTCAATCATGAGTTTTTTCAATTCATCCAGCCACCTTATGTTATCAACTTGAGGATTCCGATGATAAAGATAAACCAGGAGTGACTGTGCTTGCATGATACATAGAAGATCATATCAGAATATTCATCAACACACATACACCTATCATTGGTGATGGATAGACTACAGAGGGGGGATATTCCAAGCAGTCCCTCACCAGGTATACTCAAGTGTCTGAACAGGTTGAGCTGAAACTGAAATATGACAAGAGACAGGGTGTGTGGTAGTCCCTACAGCATGAGGTATCTTGTACCATATTCAAGGTAGGTTGTATGTACAGAGCAGTTACCATGACCATTAGCATAAAGGCATGGTCAGACTAAGCCTCTTCATATCAATATCAAAATTATTATCAGCGAGGATGGATCCAGAGAAACTTCAAGACATACTATCTACGACGAGAAGAGTATCCAGTGGGGATGGAGAAGCACAATTAAGGCCAACATTAGGAGGAAATGCAGGAACAACTACGCGAAACATCACCAGGTTTATACAAGCTTAAGAGATAGTTCGTGATGGAACAGGTTCGTGATCGGTCACGGAACCGAACCAAACCCTCCTCGTATCCATAGTCAACATCTAACCACTCACCAGTACTCTGAGACGAACAGACGTCGAACCCGTTGAAAATGAGCAAACAAAGAACGAGAAAAACTGATCGAGTCATCTCAGCAAACAGTCCCTAACCACCTGTGGTGGGATGCCGGCGTCATAGATATATAGCCGGCGATGAGGTGGTCATTAAGCGTCACAAGTCACGTACACAGCAATGACCATCATTGGATGTTTTGTCGTGTATTCCATATCAAATGTAACAAGATCAGTGTATAATTTAGTCGGAGGCTACAGTCCCCTACGACATTGCCCGTATCCAACTCAGGTCTAGAAATTAGATGGCATGCACATACATCCCACTATCACTACATAACAGTGACATTGGAACATTGTTACTAGGTATTTAATTAAATCCATATAACATGTCTATTATAATATAGTTTGATTCTAAGTTATAACTATATAATAATATGAAGCATCAATAGGACTATATTATTTAATTAGATCACAAATGTGTACGTATACCAATTAAACTGTGCACTCGATATAGATATCAATACTATGATGTTTTATTCGTAATGTATGATTAGCTATACTATGCTTACAACAAAATCAAATTCTGTAAATGCTATAATTAATGTGCCCTTGTAATTGGGTACACTACACTACACTAGTGCACCTGGTATACTGCAGTGTATTATCAGTTCCCTTGAATGCACACAGTGGCTGTGGGTGGATAACATCCAGTCAGGTCCTTTGGCCTGCATTCCAGGACAACACGGAAACATTCTTGGCCTTCAGACAAGTTGTCTTTCAACAGTTGAAGGTAAATGGTCTTCACTTCAAATGCTGTGTTTCGACGTTTGAACTCAATAGAGTTTGTGAACAGACGATAATCAACTCCTGAGGATTTAACAGGGAATTAGGTACATGCATACATACAATTTGCTGGTAAAATAAATAATAATAATACATATAAATACCACATGTCATACCTATGTAATTCCCAAACAAAATAATATACATTACAGGGAAAGGTATATTCGCAATACACACAGAAGTATGAGCTACAATTAGTCAACAGTACAATTAGTCCCTGTTTTCACATTGAATCACCATCACTACATCCCCAATTTATCTTAATATACATATGGTTCTAATTTGCTTCAGATGAACTAAATCAATTTTAAATTAGAAACAACATTATAATGTATAGAATGTACGAATGTAATGTAATGTATGTAGACATCCCACAACCACAGTATACACCAGACCCACAGTATACACCAGACCCACAGTATACACCAGACCCACAGTATACACCAGACCCACATATACACCAGACCCACATATACACCAGACCCACATATACACCAGACCCACAGTATACACCAGACCCACAGTATACACCAGACCCACAGTATACACCAGACCCACAGTATACACCAGACCCACGGTATACACCAGACCCACGGTATACACCAGACCCACAGTATACACCAGACCCACAGTATACACCAGACCCACAGCATACACCTGACCCACAGCATACACCAGACCCACGGTATACACCAGACCCACAGTATACACCAGACCCACGGTATACACCAGACCCACGGTATACACCAGACCCACGGTATACACCAGACCCACAGTATACACCAAATCCACGGTATACACCAGACCCACGGTATACACCAGACCCACGGTATACACCAGACCCACAGCATACACCAGACCCACGGTATACACCAGACCCACAGTATACACCAAACCCATGGTATACACCAGACCCACAGTATACACCAGACCCACGGTAGGCACACCTGCTATAGCTGTAGTTGATTGTGTACGAACTTTACATTTGAGTCTTCTTGTGATAGTCCTGGATCGATTCACGATCAAGCTCACAACATCTCCCTCAACTCCAGCAACACTTGTGTCAACAAACTGGAGATATGGTGCTGTACAGAGTAAAGGTGGTAATTTCCATAATGATTATTATGCATATTGTTAATCAAATTAAGACTGGAGTAATTAACAAACAAAATTGTTTATGCAAAAAATGTAAACTATACACGAGGTACATGTGTACTAAATGCTATTACGTCTTAAACAAATCAGACATTGTTTGACAATTACTTCGTAACAATATAACAATTCGTAACTAAATATCTATAAAATCAAACACAGGTATGTACATAGAAACAAGATAAGATATCTGATAACCAAGAAATTACAGAGCAGCTATAGGTCAAAAACGCATGTCAGTAGTACAAAATGATACATGATTGTAGTACATTCCACACCGAGTTTACATTAATAGTATTGATAAAATCAGTGCTTACAACTAATCTCCCTCAGTCAAACACAGCAGGTACTCTGTCTCCTCTGGTAGTATTTGTTACTACCTGATGACATGCATACACACACACACACACACACACACACACACACACACACACACACACACACACACAAACACACACACACACACACACACAAACACACACACACACACACACACACACACACACACACACACACAAACACACACACACACACACACAAACACACACACACACACACACACACACACACACACACACAGAAAGAGAGAAACACTGCAACTGTACTCACCATCGTTGTCATTGATAACCACAGTGGCTGTTGTATCAAGCTGTCTCACATTGGCTCCACTCCTGACACTTGAGGAGATGATGCTGTAACTAACAGTGAACTGTTCAGGACCTTCACATAGTGTGTCATCTGTTATGTTCACAGAGAATGGAGTGGAGAACTGTTGACCAGCAGAGAAGGTAACCGAACCAACTGTCTCCTCAAAGTCCACATTGGCTGCATTGGAAATATACCACTCTATGTACATGTACATATTCCTTAAATTTATGTATTAATAATATAAAGAAAACATCAAAATAACCTCAATTAACATATTAACACTCCATATAAGCAGTTCATATACACAATTGCAAGAGGAGTGCCATTATTACAGTACACTCACCAGTAGCTGACCCCACCACTGTGATAATGGTGACTTGGAGCTGAAAGTCAACAGTGTATTCAGCAGGGACGTACACTCCAGGAGATACTTCACGGACAACTTCAAAGTACACATCAAGAGAACTGGCATCCTCAGCAATCTCAAAGTTGGAAGAATTGAACCTCACTAAGATTTCTGTAACAGCAAATGTAGACAAGATGGAGGACAGTGATCGTAGACAAGATGGAGGACAGTGAACATAGACAAGATGGAGGAGCCAGATAGGGAAGTAGAGCTCTGAACCATAAGTTGTGTGACACTACACATTGCATTGAAGTTACTGTGAAGTAGTAATGGTAGGATACTTAATGTCGACAAAAATACACCCACACACCTCGTAGGGGCACTAACCACTAGTGTCGTTAATAGTCGCTAGAGCCATTGTTGGCTCCACTGCCATAATACCTAGGTCATCTCCCTTGGTGATAGCAACAAAACTCAGTCCAAAGTACTCTGTACCCTCAGCAATGTTGTCTGATGGGATGGGGATGGTCAGAGTACTAGAGACCAGACCAAGAGCTGGGGAGAACAGGACCACTCCTCCTCCTGCCAAGGATCTGGGGTCAGTGTAGTCAACACCTGCCAAACAACAATTGAGAATTGTCACAGAGGTGTGCAAGAGTGGAACAAGCCTATTTTCTCATTAAACTGCTTTAACAGTAAACTTTTAGATTTTCGTCTATCTTCATCATAAATTGTTATTCTCGTATAATTCACAGTGAACAAGAATGCACAATTTTATGTTGAACATTTTGGACTGTCCTCAACTAATAAGATCAACTGTGTGTCGGTGTATTGTTAGTCAACTTCAAAATCGTGTCCTGATCTTATTAGTTGATTAATTAATTAATGTTCATGATCATTAATCATAATCATTAATATCAAAGAGTGGATAGTGGATAGAAAAGATGTAACGCATTTATACGCACATATCATAACACAATCCAACTTCATTGTCACAAGAAAAAGGAAAATCGAATTGTTTTCAAGGATGTTGAAGTTAATTATCTGGTTGCATGATGTTGCATTCCATTGGTTATTCTATAAATTGAAGTACATAGTTTTGGTAAAGTTTTATTGGCCAGATTTAAGCCAATTAAGAGTATTAGTGATGATAATGTATAATATTATAATGACAAAGATATTTTACACCATTTAAGCAAGCATTATTTCCTTCTGAGTGGATAAATTGGAACACTCTCCCTACTCTATTCTCTAAGGTTAAGCATTGTAGCTTAGTCTGTCACAAGTGTTGGTGTAAGTGATTCAGAACTTCTTTCAACTTACATTTCACACATAGAGATGACAATGCATGGTAATAGCAATTACAATGATAATGAGTACACATTATAAGGTCAACACACAGGACAACAGGGCCTGGTTGTAGGACCAGCAGTACACACAGCTCACCACTTGTTGCCTCGTAGGCTTTCTCTGATCTACCGGTATCCAAAGTGGTAGCAAAGATTTGAACACTGAAGGGGGTCTCAAAAGTTGTAGCCTTCAGTCTGATATGTGAAATAGCCTTTCCTTCTTCTCCAGAGTACATTGCCTTCTCAAAACTCATTTGAAGAGCTAAATAAGAACAGTGATATTGATAAATTTAATGCATCCAAGGTATGTATTATATCAATCTACAAATAGGGCAGTTCCCAAACATACTGAGTATGTTCCTAACTCCCTTAGTTTGTCATGAGTTGCTGAAGTCAGTGCTAGTGTAAGGGAGTGTCTTTGAGAGGTGGCTATGAGTTGGTTGAGATGAGGTGGTTGAGATGAAAAAAAAACAATACACGGATGATTGTGTATAGCTAAAGCCTTCAAATCAGACAACACAATATTTGAATTTAGTCTTACATAACCCAGACCAACTTGTCGCCTCCATTTTTCCAACCGCATGACATCATAATTATTAAACTGGAGGTAAGAAGTGGGTCTGGGCTATGCGAGACTAATTTGGCATTTGGTTCAAGCCACTCCACATGAAGTTGGTCATCAACATATTATTATGATTGAGGTAGATTGTACTAATATACTAATATACCGATATATGATAGATTGTACTAAAGTAGTATACATTTATTAATTGCTATTGTGTTCTCTGTGTCATGACCAGTATCAGTTCATTTGATGGTACACTTCCCAGTCATGATGTATGAAGGCATGGTGAGGCTTCCCCTTGTGCAGTAATACCCAACTGAGGTTGTCTACTCTATATAATACGGAGAGCATTGTCTGCAGTGTACTGAGCTGTACTCACAATCATCATCTTCAATAACAACAGTGATTATGTTTGGGTCTTTAACAACAATACCATCCTCTCCTCTCGGTCTCAGGATGACACAGATGAAGGACTCAGTAGGTTCTGATATTAAGTTGTCAAGTATTGGAATTTCAACCATACTGGAAGGGGTGTTGTTTTGACTGAGAGTTTGAAATTCCACAGTGTAAACACCTCCTGTGAAGTCACCTCCATCTACAAGTTGAAGAAGGTGTGGTTAGTATTCACATGTCAGTCAACAGGGACACATCCTACAGTGATCACAGTCTAATACAATGATTGTACCTATAGCGTCAACTGGACGGACTTGAATACAAATGAAGGCCACAGAAAACCTTCTCCCATACAGTCCATAACTCTGTAGTTGTAGTCGTACACTTCCTGAATCCTCCCTCACAGTTTGAGTAGATCTTTCAAATGATATGTGAACAGCTACAAACAGGGGAGATGAATGAATCTGTCATTCCATGCATGCAAATAAGTAATGGTATTCTCATCACTAACAGTCGTCATCTGCAATGTTCACCCTCAGTGTGTCTGGTCTACCAGAGTTCAGATTTTGCCCCGAAGGGAGAACAAATCCAACTTCAAATGATTTGGTACCTTCCCATATGTTGTTTGCAACAGCAGTTACTCTGAACACAGATGATGACATTGATCCAGGTGTGAAGGTCACACAAGGTGTGATGAGAGGGTGGTAGAAATAGTCCATGAGGTATCCTGCATGAGCAAACAACACAGACAGTCAGAGTACCTGTAGCCTTTACACAAAGCTTCATCAAAGTCGACACTCACTAGCTGTCCCATCTGTGAAGGTCAGGTTAACTGTAAAGCTCTCATCAAATGTTCCCTGTGCTACCAACTGAATGTCAATGTAGCTGCTTTCATCGACAGTTAGTGTGAAAGTGTTGAAATGAATGGACACTAAGGATTAGTACAATCAATACAAATTGTTACAGTAATAGTAGATAATTATCTCATATGTCATACACAGTGTGTTATAATTATACTTTAACTGTAGGAATTAAAAATATAAGGGCTAAATTAATGTGGATAAGTTTTAATTACTATTGTACGGCTTCTACACCTGCATGGCTTGGTGTATGTATTGAGTAATATTACCAATAGCAACCATGTACCCAAGGAACAAGATGAACACCCACACTGTCGGAGCGATAACTGTTGAGAATTGTCCCAATTACACTGTGGTGTAATTGTGACAATATTTTGAGTTGAACCAAAGTTGAGCTGTAACGTATGTGATCTTTAAGTTTCCTATATATTTGAGGCTGTTCTACCTGCAATTCAATGATTTATGATCTCAAAGAAGTTACTACAAACACTACAGAGAACACAAGTCCAATTCTACATGTTGGCCAGATGTAGATACCAGATCCAATGCCAATATACAGGTATGTACATACAATTTGCCATGCAAGTATAACCCAGCTCAATCATGAGTTTTTCGATTCATCCAGCCACCTGATGTTATCAATTTTGAGGATTCCAATGATAAATGATAAACCAAGCGTGACTGTGCTTGCATACGTAGAATATTCATTCTACTCTTGATTGGTGGCTTCCTATCTCAGTATTGCAGAAGTCCAATATCCATCACCAATGATAATATGTGTATGTGTATAGATGAATTGTATTGAATTGAATTGTGTGTTGTTGAATATTCTGATATGATCAGAATATTCATCAACACACATACACAACATTGGCAATGGATATTGGACTTCTGCAATACTGAGATAGGAAGCCACCAATCAAGAATCACGAGAATCAACACCAAATGGTAGTCAACAGAGGGGGATATTCCAAGCAGTCTCTCACCAGGTACACTCAGTGTTTGAACAGGTTGAGCTGAAACTGAAATATGACATGAGACAGGTTGTGTGGTAGTCCCTACAGGATGAGGCATCTTGTAACATATTCAAGGTAGGTTGTATGTACAGAGTAGTTACCATGACCATTAGCATAAAAGGCACGTGCACAGTCAGCCTAGGCCTCCTCATATCAATATCAAAATTAATATCAGCTAGGATGAATGAATCCAGAGAAACTTCAAAACATCGAAAATTATCTGTGACGAGGAGAGTATCCAGTGGGAATGGAGAAGAAGGACAAGGCCAACTTCAGGAGGAAATGCAGGAACAAATAGAGATTTGAAGCAGCACAACATTACTACAAGAAGTGCTGAGTGGAAGACATCACCCCGTGTCATCCTGATACTTGATGATTCCAGCATATAATCCACGTACGTAAGGAAGGACTACATGGATATTAGCAACACATCAGCAGGTTTAGACAAGCTTAAGGGATAGTTCGTGCTGGAACAGGTTCGTGATCGGTCACGGAACAGAACCAAACCCTCCTCGTATCCTATCAAACTCACCAACATTATCCTTGATACAGATGGTCAGCATGTCAGGATCCTTGACATTGATACCACGTGTACCAAAAGGGCTCAGAATGAGGCAGATGAAGCACTCGGTTGGTTCACTAAGGAGATCATCGTTAATGTTTATTGTCATCTCTGTTGATTCACTTGTAGAGGACCCAAGGTCACAAAACTGAACAGTAAAACTATTCGGATAAGCATCCGTCTCATTAGTCCTTGGTCCCGACACTAGAAGGGAGAGGGCATAGTCCTAGATGAATCAGTGAATACAACTAACTACAAAGAACATACTATTAAATAGTAAATAGGTTCACTTCCAGGGTGATTGGGAGCACAACACATGGACCTGGTTTATCTGATGTGCAATTATCTGAATACCTTGCTTATCCAACACTTGTCTCTCCCTATAGGTATTTATGGGTACACTTGTCCAGTCACACCTTGTTAATCCAACATTCACTTATCTGAAAACCCCATTATTCCAACATTCCTTCAGGATTCCCGAGGGTTAGAGATTAGAGATACGAGGAGTGGACAATGTACTCTGATTTGTTCAACACAAGGTTTAATTTCTGACACATTTTCATGTAAAAACATGGTCCTATAAACAAGGTCCCACAGTGCATAGCCTTTCCTGAGTCACAGGCAAACATGGCTAACATAACTGAATGTGTTCCTATATAGCCCTCCCTGCTGAGGTTATCATTGAGTAACATAAGTAAACCCTTTATGTACTGGACATCCACATTGGTACACACACAGCACAAAGGTGTTCCACCATTTACCTCTTGCCTCGACAGGAAAAACGTCAAAACAGATCACGCTGACATTAAAGCAAGTAGTATAGACACCCTCAGCATTCAACCGTAGTGATATTGCTCCCACACCCTCATTGACCATCAGACTGTCTTCAACGAAAGAAATTTCAACCTCTGGCAGATGTAATAGCAAATTTTACATTAAAATACCACATGTATCCACACACGCATGCACGCACGCACACACACACACACATGCACACACACACACACACACACACACACACACACACACACACACACACACACACACACACACACACACACACACACACACACACACACACACACACACACACACACACACACACACTGACCATCATCATCATTTATACAAATTGTCATTGAATCAGGACTGCCCAGCATGGCCTCAACCCCAGGGGGGATCATAATCCTGACAGTGAAGCACTCAAGAGATTCCCATGCATTGTCGTCTGACAAGAATATCATAACCGTAGATGAGCTTGTCTGTCCAACAGTGAAATGAGCAAGTGTTGTGTTTCCAGGAGGATTGGCCACCAAGGCATAGTCACTCAGATGAGCTGTGCAAAAAAGACATAAGACACAATCACTCTGCGGACATGTACTGCATGGCTGTACAATGTTTGAAAGAACAGTACAACACTCACTAGCTGTAAGTGGTTCCACCATAACCTCCACTGAAAAGTCATCATTGAATGTGCCAATTGCAATGAGATGGAAGGAGAAGATGTCTCCTTCGCTTCCTATCATATTTGTCTGCTCAAACGTTATGGTTGGACCAGCTTTAGAGGAAATAGTTATCAACAGTAATCGTTTGTATATATGAGTACATTTGTGTGTGTGGATGTCTGTCAGCAGTGTGTGTGTGTGTGTGTGTGTGCGTGTGTGTTTGTGTCTGGCGTGCAATACACCACATGAACAAAACACTATACAATTACGATCATAATTTTAACAACAACATTTCACAAATGACATTGACTTTATACAATGCACAGTACTGTAGTCCACAAGGAGGCATACTCACACGGTCACGTATCTCCCAGTTCAAAGGCAAACGGAATGGACAAATTAAGAGACACATTTTGGGAACATGCAGGGATGATTTCTTTTTTTAACTGAAATTGGCTGAGAAAACCCAACCTGGTTGAATTCTTATTATTTGCAGCCGAATTTACATGAATTTGGCCATCGTGAGGAGAATGGATTTTCTCCTGAGAAGTACTGAGCATGTTTATTTATCCAACATTAATGGTATCTACTATCGATAAGGCCTACAAAAGGTCTTGATTCAAACTTACATCATCACTAACAGAGAACTAGAGTAACTATCAGTCTATTTAGAGTAACTAATCAATTTTCACACACTTGCATCTTCATGAATACTATTGTGCAAAATATGCCATTTTGTAGTTCTTCCTCTTGGAGCCGTCCATAAAATTGGCTTGAACTTATCATTCCGTCACTTTGTAGCACACATTTTATTAGTGTCTGACATAGATCCATTACCGAGTCAGTATTTACGAAGATGAGTATTCAGAAATAGATTCGTCCAGAAATACGTCAATTATTCTATGTGGTCAAATTGGCAAACGCCCGCATTCAATTTGCGATTTTTCACTTGAGCTAAAACTGAAAATCAGACAAGGGACACGGGTTATGTGGGGTTTGGTATTACTGTAAAACGAGGCACCCCACCATGTTCAAGGTACAAAGCACTTACCATTAGACCCAGACACACACGCTTCAAACCAGAGGGAAACAATGAGACAGAGCAATCGAGCCATCACAGTGGAAACACTCCTGCTGTGTGTGACAATAAAGTTGTTTATGCACTATGTGTACCCTACTTGATCATAACTGTATTAGCTGTGTAAATTGTCAAATGACCTTTTCAGATCCATCTCAACAACACGGTTAGCCACAAGGACAGAAGCCGCTAATACACCACACATCTGTGGAGAGTTGGTGAAGAGTGCCTTGTGAACCCTTGATGTATGCACTTATCACATAATCAAAATATGATGACATTGTGGTGTTGAGATGTATTCAACATAATATCTGTGTGTGTACGTACACACAGAAGTGTGTATATAAACACCACTACAACTGTAGTCAATAATAACATCAGTTTTGAGTGCACACAATGGCTGCTGCAACCTGCATGTGTAGATTACAACAGTCACTTCATCCCCTATCGTGTTTATGTACTACAAAACTAATGTACTTATGAGATATAGAGTAATACACACCATAATATGAGTAGCTACTTCACTGTGACATCAGTTCCCTTGAATGCACACAGTAGTTGACAGCCTAAGACATCCCATCAGGACCCTTGGTTTGCATTCCTGGACAACGTGGAAATTTGGTTGAAGAGACAAACTTTAATTAAGAAGACTGATTTACAAAATTAAGGAGTGGCTATCAAAACACGTTGGATCCATGCACTCATTTATAGTATAACACAGTACACTCTTATAGACGCCCTAGGCAGATACGAAAGGATCAGGTGCCATAATAAATGGATACTAATTCGATGATAGAAATGGATGAATCGACGATTTTATTGTCTTAACACCGAGTTTAGAATTTAAGGGTTTTGAACAGTGGGAGACACTTAAAACATAGTTACACCATCAGCAGCAGCAGTGTAAAGCACCCCGGCCGTCCACATCACCCCGAGTTATCTTAACACTTGTTGAATCTATTATACTTTTAGACTAGGTAGGGTGTGGCATCGAATTCCGGACGTCATGATAAACCGGACGCTCGATCTCGGCGATGGAGGTAGCTACAACCTTCAAATTTACACCATCGGACAAGCACACGAATTGAACTAGGTAGACCATGTTAGGGATGCACAGGCCGCTTTTCACAAAAGTTATTCCAAGAACGAAAAACTTCCGAAATAATATTATTCCGGACGGAGGTCATGTAATTCCGGACAGCGGCTGGTACGCGTAAAAGAGAAGGTTCCTGTCAACTTTTATTGGATTACCTGATAGACACATTCAAGAGCTTCTTACACTGTAATCTTCGAAAAGAATCTCTTTACGGTTATGAAGAATGGTCCCTCTACACGAATGCGCTAGATGCATCATATTCCGGACACTTCTCACAGTAAAAAGTCGATGTGATTCATCGAATATGACCACAACGGTCAGAAAACAGTAGTTTCTCTAAGAATTGGATGACGAGCATCATAAAATTCTTAGAGAATGCATAATCCATCGAAATTATCGACTTTGGTACCGGAAATATGCAACGTTATTAAAAACGGGCCGAAACTTAATAACGTTGCACATTTCCGGTACCAAAGTCGATAATTTCCATGAATTTTATGATGTTCATCATCCAATTCTTAGAGAAACTACTGTTTTCTGACCGTTGTGGTCATATTCGATGAATCACATCGACTTTTTACTGTGAGAAGTGTCCGGAATATAATGCATCTAGCACATTCGTGTAGAGGGACCATTCTTCATAACCGTAAAGAGATTCTTTTCGAAGATTACAGTGTAAGAAGCTCTTGAATGTGTCTATCAGGTAATCCAATAAAAGTTGACAGGAACCTTCTCTTTTACGCGTACCAGCCGCTGTCCGGAATTACATGACCTCCGTCCGGAATAATATTATTTCGGAAGTTTTTCGTTCTTGGAATAACTTTTGTGAAAAGCGGCCTGTGCATCCCTAACATGGTCTACCTAGTTCAATTCGTGTGCTTGTCCGATGGTGTAAATTTGAAGGTTGTAGCTACCTCCATCGCCGAGATCGAGCGTCCGGTTTATCATGACGTCCGGAATTCGATGCCACACCCTACGTGGAGGCGGGACTGCATGGTCAATAACGAAAATCACCAGGTTTATACAAGCTCAAGGGATAGTTCGTGATGGTACAGGTTCGTGATCGGTCACAGAACCGAACCAAACCCTCCTCGTATCCATAGTCAACATCTAACCACTCACCAGTACTCTGAGACGAACAGACGTCGAACCCGTTGAAAATAAGCAAACAAATTTAAAGAACGAGAAAAAACTGATCGAGTAATCTCAGCAAACAGTACCTAACTACCTGCGTCAGATACCCGGGGATGAAGTGGTCATTATACCCCACAAAGAAGTCACTAACCATCGTTGGCTGCATGGTTTAAATTTATCGTGTATTTTCCGAGCAGTAGCGAGGTTAATTGATCGTGACCTTGCGTTAGCGGGTAGGAAGTTGTAGCTCACACATCTAATTGGTCCAAAGTATGGCTTGTCGTGTATTTTATATTGAAGGTACTCTAACAGGGCAAGATCAGTGTATAAGTTATATTAGGAGGCTACACTACCCTAACTCAGATTTAGGGTAAAAATGGCATACATGCAGATACATTTCTCCATCACTTTTTAGTATAAGATTGATCATTCACATTTTCAATTTACGTACTTCATTTTCTTCCTAGCATGGCAAGTATATGGCACATGTCCTTACTCTGTAACTATATGCATAGATCATATGACTATACGTACACATAAAATTGTGTATAGCCATCACTAGAATTGTAGTTAATAATAGTATATGTTTATGCATTATAATAATTATAAAATTAATGTACTAGATACTACAGAAAACCACTATACTATGCTAGTGCAAATGTGACATTGATTCTCTAGAAGCACACAGTAGAGTTTAAGTGTATATTATAACAATTGTTACCATCTTTAATCATGTTTATGTACTACAAAACTAACATACAGATGAGATCTAGAGTAATACACTCCACTTTGTAACTATATTTGATAAATTGGACGACTGTGTGTACACACAAAGGAGTGTTGAATGCACACAGTGGTTGCTGCAACCTGCATGTGTAGACTATAGCAGTTACTACATCTCCTATTGTGTTTATGTACTACAAAACTAACATAAGGTTGAGATTTGGAGTAATACACACCATAATATGAGTAGCTACTTCACTGTGACATCAGTTCCCTTGAATGCACACAGTAGCTGACGGCTCATTACATCCAATCAAGTCCTTTGGTTTGCATTCCAAGACAACACGGAAACAGTTTGTGTTTCCAGTCAACAGCTTAACTCTGACAGTCCTCACTTCAGAGCATACATTCAGCTTTTTGAACACAACTGACTTTGTCTTCTTATGAAAGTCCACTCCTGAAGGATGCATGCACACAGAAACACATGTACATTGTACAGCATGCATGTACACATATGCATACACATAATAATAAGTATGCACGAAGTATACTTATGCACACACACACACACACACACACACACACACACACACACACACACACACACACACACACACACACACAACACACACACACACACAGATACACCCCACACACACACACACACACACACACACACACACACACACACACACACACACACACACACACACACCAACACACACACCTTTCTTAGCAGTGGTTGATTCTATACGAACTTTACATCTCGTTTTATTTATATTACATCCCGTTCGCTTCACCCTCAATTTGACAACATCTCCCTTGCCTCCAGTGACATTTGATTCCACAAAGCTCACAAGTGGTACTATTTGGATGGAATACATGTTTATACGCTCATGTGTGATGGCTAGTATAAAGGACGTCTTAAACATTAATGCACCACAACTTTCTATAAGCCATGTTAATGGATATATCAGATAAATCCATAATTTGAGGTATTTAATTGGTAATTAAAGGGCCTATGACACAGGAAATTTTTTTTGCTTAAATGTTAGTTCATAACGAAAAAATAACCCAGGTTATATTCTTTTGATCAAATATCAGCTCTAAGGTGGAGTATTCTGAAATTGATGCAAAATCAGCCATTTTTCGATTATTTGTGTGGGTGTTTCCATTTTTCTTGTGATGGGAGGAATGGAAATCACTGTTTGTATACGATTTGTACAGAAGATTGAGCTTCTCTCGAAGCAATTTCTTAAACGAAGCAATTTTTGAATATATCAAGAGCACAGCGAAGCTATATTAACGGATAATGACTACAAGGAAGGTACCTAGGGGGCTTTAAAAGTTACGTAAAAGTCACTGTATCACCTCGAACCGTTTACAGTATTTGACGAATTGGCTACTGATAGAAGCTCGAATATAGACAAAAAAGACCAGTTTGAATGCTCAATTAATGTTCTGAATAGAATTGTATCATATTCATGGATATTAGACATGTGTGCATTTATATTTTCACCATACTTTCAGATATGCAACACCTAGTAGTACACTTGTGAAAAGTACTCAGCTGCGTCTACAACCAGGGACACATTGTACTGCAAGGAGGTACCCTTAGATTGACTGCACAGGTTATGGGGCTCCATTCTGTACAGTTCAATGTAAGGAATGTGGCAGATATTCAACTTAACACTGTAAGAGTTGTATCAGTTAATCTTCAGTGCATACCATATGCATCAGCAGTGTTCCAGTGGTGTTAACAAACTTAAATCACATCTTAGATGATGTACTATCTAGTTATCAATTTCTAAGGGGCAATAAACAAGGCCGGCGCAAGTGGTCCGGCAAGTCCTCATTTGCCAGACCACTTTTCAGGCAAATCTCCTAAAAAAAACTTAGAATATTGGCTTTCACCAAATGTGATGTGTGCAAATCACCTGTATGGATCTGACTGAACTAAAATTCTCCATAACTAAAAGCATAGAAGGAAGAATTCATTTTTAAGCCGTTCAGGGAAATCGATAGCGAACGTTGTCGACGGCTGTCTAGAAGCGCCATCTTGGAAGCAGGTCATGTGATACATGTATTGCACAACTGCCCGACGCAATGTCAATCAACGAATTGAAGGACGTCTAATTCGTTAGCAAAACGAACGAGCAAAAAGGATCAATATGTGGCAGGATTTTGAAGCAGGGAGGAGCTTTTCACCGTAAATGGACAGGTTCGCGCTAGAGAACTTTACAGGTTGTGCACGCGCATCAAAATTCCTGATTTGTCTTGCCGGTAAATGCACACGATTTACTGTTCGGACATTACCTCTTCATCTTTCGGTTAGTTCGGACTGTTCTCTAGGCAGTTTCAGCTTCTCAAATTGCATGCTCACTTTCTCCTCACCGACCAAAGCACTTATTAATTTTATGGATAAAGTTCAATGGAAATCTCTAAAAACAAACCACAAACTTTCCAGCCTCAACTCAACCATAAGATGTCACCTAGCCAAACAGCACTTATTTGATTTATTGACATTTCAATTAATAATATGTAGTCATTTTATCAGCATATTTGCCAGACCACACCGAAACTGCTTGCTCCAGGCCTGATAAACAATACATTATATCAAGTTTGCTTGTTTTCAGCTACTTGACTTGATTACAGCCTCTCCTTGCAGAACCTCTGAGAGATTGAAACCTCACTCAGTTCCTCTGGCACACATCTATGACAATGTAGAGTAAAGCAGGCTAAGTGACATTAGATCGACCAACGTTCGCATACGAGGCTGAAAATACTATAGAATTTGTATTGTTCACCATACTGACCGTTCAACTTGTGACGTCATACCGCTTACCAATAAAAATGTCCGTTTTCACGAAGAACGAAACTGGAAGTGAGCGAAATCGACCGTTTGCAAACGATTCGAAGCACTTGAATTGTCGCCGTTGTTATTTATTTGATATTCTTCATCAGATAATGGAATAAAAATTTTCCATGTCATAGGCCCTTTAAAATCAGAAGCAAGTTACAATTATCGTCAATAGTAAAACTAATTGATTCATTGTCAATGTGGAGACTAAGAATCTTCAGTTAGCTTCGGAACAGAATATACTAATGCTACTTCAAACCCCTTGGCTGTATTTGTTTATTGAAAGGATCATTTCCCTGGACCACATGCAGGACAATGAATATACTTAAGATGGAGAAGATAGATTTGGAAGCCTGTTCAAATTTGGACCACAAGTCAAAGGTTGGATGTATTGAGCAATATCAGATCAGTTGATCCAGGAATACTTTACACTTTCTGAATATGTTCTAATCAGACTCCTTATTAACTGAGGAGGTGTAGCTCCTTGGAGGAGTGAATATCCGGTATATACTCCTGCTGTTACTATGATAGTGTAATTAGGGAACTATACCTGCAGTAGCAGTGACCTTGTCTGTGTTCATGGTCACATTCACACAGTCATCATCAACAATAGTCACCCGTGTCCTCACAATACCACCAGCTATGATGTTCTTGTTGGTGAACTCTGGAGGCACCTCTAGTCTGGCTGTGAAGCGCTCCCTCTCCTCAGCAGTATTGTCGTCAATCAGAGGAATGGAGACATCTACACTTGTCTGGAATATGTCGGATTGACCAAAGTCTACTCTAATCCGATCACCAACAAAGTCAGTACCACCTGTGAAGGATGGGATGAGTAGTCAGTGTGTGTGTGTGTGTGTGTGTGTGTGTGTGTGTGTGTGTGTGTGTGTGTGTGTGTGTGTGTGTATACATCCATACGTACTCTTAGCTGTTCCATCCATTAGGTTGATGAACACATGAAATGGGAAACCTGATGGAACATCAGCCTTCACTGTTACTTTCACCACATCATCAGTTCCTTCAGTAACAGTGACTGCATCCTCAGTCAACCCAACAGTGAGCACTAATGATAGCAGAATATGAACACATGTATGTAATTAACAGAGTATGTATGTACTGGTGTACGTGCATCTACTGGTACACACCACATGGCATGGTGTATGTACTGACTCACAGTCATCATCGATGATTGTCACTCGCGGGTTAGGAGGGAGGATTTCAACCCTAGCTGCTGTGTCAGCACCCAGTACTCCTCTGATAGTGAAGTCTTCATTCCCCTCAACCAATTTGTCTTCAGTAATGTACACAGTAACCATGGAGGATTCAGTCTCACCAATTCCAAATGAGGCAATATTTGTGGACATGTCCGAAATGAAATCTTCAAATTCTGTTTGGAAGTGGGCGTGGTCAATCATATAATGACAGGGGCATACTCACCAGTATCACCTACCATGTGCTGTTCCGTCCATGAACACAATGGACACATCCAAAGGGCTGAGAACGGTACCATTGACTAACACCAATCTAATGTTGAAGCTCCCACCATCTTCACTGACCTCATATGATTCTTGCTCAAATCGGATGAATATTTCTGACAGAAACAGTCAATATAGACAAGATGGAGAACAGTGAACGTAGACAAGATGGAGGACAGTGATCGTAGACAAGATGGAGGACAGTGAACGTAGACAAGATGGAGGACAGTGATTGTAGACAAGATGGAGGACAGTGATTGTAGACAAGATGGAGGACAGTGAACGTAGACAAGATGGAGGACAGTGAATGCAGACAAGATGGAGGAACCCCCGGTCATTGTTTCCTTAGGTGTGAATGACCCCTCCCTTCTAGGAATAAATGATCATGACCTCCCGTGATAGGAGCTAAAGAGTTCAGCTAGAGGTGCTAGAAGATGGCTAGCATAAAAGGTACAGTCAGGCTAGGCCTCTTCATATCAATATCAAATATTAGATGGATCCAGGGAAACTTCAAGACATTGAAAATTATCTGCAACGAGGAGAGTATCCAGTGGGATGGAGGAGAAGGACAAGGCCAACTTCAGGAGGAAATGCAGGAACAAATAGCTGTAGATTTGAAGCAGGATAACTTTACTACAAGAAGTGCTGAGTGAAAGACATCACCCCGTGTTATCCTAATACCTGATGATTCCAGCATATAATCCACGTACGTAAAGGAAGGACTGCATGGTTATTAGAGAAACATCAGCAGGTTTAGAGAAGCTTAAGGGATAGTTCGGGATGGAGCAGGTTCGCGATCGGTCACGGAACCGAACCAAACCCTCCTCGTATCCATAGTCATCATCTAACCACTCACCAGTACTCTGAGATGAACAGACGTCGAAGACGTTGAAAATAAGCAAACAAAGAACGAGAAAAACTGATCGAGTCATCTCAGCAAACAGTCCCTAACCACCTGAGGTGGGTTGCGTCATAGATAGCCGGGGATGAGGTCACAAGTCACGTGCACAACAATGCCCATTATTGGGTGGTTTGTCGTGTATTTCATATCAAATGTAACAAGATCAGTGTATAATCTAGTCGGAGGCTACAGTCCCCTATAGCTACCACATTGCCCGTATCCAACTCAGGTCTGATAAATGAACCAGTCATACCGACTCAATACAATGCGCAATACTAGTCCACAAGAACGCTTACGCGCACCATCTTTACCACGCGATTCGAATGCAACAAAACCGACGGTATATACGACTTAGGCCATGTATGGGAGGATGTAGTGATGTTTTCGTTCTTGTCCAACTGAATTTGGCGGAGTAAACCTACCTCGGCTTAATTCCCATTATCCCTGTATTCGGCCATCGATAGCGAGGAGAACGGATTTTCTCCTGAGAAGTTGTCCTGGTCACGCTTATTTCTTGCACCTTATCTACAATCGGTAGGCCTACAAGTAATCTTAAGTTAAACTGACGCTACGGACTTGCGAAAGTTTTGATTTGTAACTTGTACCATGTTCAGAGTACAAAGCACTTACCATTAGACCCAGACACACACGCTTCAAACCAGAGGGAAATAGAGAGGCAAACAATTAAACAGAGTA
>OZ026564.1:395000-445000 GCA_964020155.1 Chondrilla cf. caribensis | reverse complement strand
AAATGAAGTAATTCATAAACATTAATGAGATTTTCTACAAGACATATAATGGAGTCAGAATAATCCATTGCTTAAAGTATTCAATTGGTGATTAAAATCAGAAGTAATTTATATTTATCCCCAATAATAGAACTAATATTATTGAACCTGGATCATTTGTCAATGTGGAGAATAGGAATCCTCAATCAGCTTCAGAACAGAATATACTAATGCTACTTTAGATCCCTAGGCTACATGTATTTTATTTGAAAAGATTGCATACCTGAACCACATGGAGGACAATGAATACACCTAAGATGGAGAATAAAGATGTGGGAACCAGTTCAGATTTCAACAGACAATATTATGAATTCTAGTCACTGGCCATGGATCGAATTTCAAATACTCTAATTATTTTCACTCCTCATCCCATCATATGTTGATGGTTCAGGGCAAAATACAATATTGTCCATTTCGTTTACTTTTGATCTGCTGACGTGGTGCGAATCATGTGTGTGCAACCTTATATTCCTTCAGCAACAGTGACTGTATCCTCAGTCAACACAACAGTGAGCACTAACAATAGTAGAATATGAACACATATACGTTATGTAATAAAAAAAGAGTATGTACTGGTGTACAAGCATCTACTGGTATACACCACATGGCCCTAGTGCATCAGATCGGACTCACCACCCTTGTCTTGAATGGCAACAAGAACCTCATCAGGAGAACATTTGGATAGAACTATCGGAGAAGGATTGTTGGGATCTTCTTCAAATGTAAAATTCAGTCTGAAATATTCCATCATTTCAACAATGTCATCGTCAACCAACATTAGGCTCAATGCAGTGGACTCCGACCCCAACCCTGGATTGAACTCAACAATTCCACCGTTAACACTTGCATCACTAGGAATCATGTAGTCTTCACCTATAGGGATAAAGTTAGGAGGACGAACATTTACATTGTGATTTTGTACATTAGGACAACTGAGTGTGCGATGTGAATACTATTAGTAGTATACTAAAGTGTACAAATATTTCAAACGTACCTTCTTCAGCTTCTACTGTTTTGAATGGATGTTGAGGGGGAAGGGCAGATAATGATATCCTAGCTTTGAATGGTTCTACAAACTCTCCAGTTGCTTTAAGCTGTACAGTGACGTTATTGCCTTCTATTCCTTTGTATTCATTCTTTGCAAAGCAAACTTCAAGCACTGTGTGTGTCAGAGTGAAAAGGTGGGTCCATGATGGGACCTTCCAGTCTACATAGGTGCACAGGACGTGTCTAGCTATCAAACTCACCATCATTATCCTTGATACAGACGGTCAACGTGTCAGGATCCTGGACATTGATACCACGTGTAGCAGAAGGTCTCAGAATGAGGCAGATGAAGCACTCGGTTGGTTCACTAAGGAGATCATTAGTAATGTTTATTGTCATCTCTGTTGATACACTCTTAGTGGATTGACTTGTAGAGGACCCAAGGTCACAAAACTGAACAGTAAAACTATTCGGATAAGCATCCGTCTCATTAGTCCTCCGACCCGACACTAGAAGGGAGAGGGCACAGTTCTAGATGCATCAGTGAATACAGCAAACGACAAAGAACATACAATTACTATTACTATACTATATTACTATTACAACATACTATTAAAATTAGTAAATAGATTCACTTCCAGGGTAATTGGGAGCACAACACATCAACCTGGTTTATCTGATGTGCAATTATCTGAATACCCTGTTCATCCAACACTTCTCTCTACCTATATGTAATTATGGGTACACTTGTCCAGTCACACCTTGTTAATCCAACATTCACTTATCTGAAAACCCTATTATTCCAACATTCCTTCAGGATTCCCAAGGGTTAGGGATTAGGGATACAAGGAGTAGACAATGTACTCTGATTCGTTCCACACAAGGTTTATTTTTCTGACACAATTTTCATGTAAAACATGGTCTATAAACAAGGTCCCACAGTGCATAACCTTTCCTGAGTCACAGGCAAACACGGCTAACATAACTGAATGTGTTCCTATAGAGCCCTCCCCACTGAGGTTAACATTGAGTAACAGAAGCAAATCCTCAAAGTACTAGACATCCACACAGTACAAAGGTGTTCCACCATTTACCTTCTGCCTGGACAGGGAAAATGTCAAAACAGATCACGGTGACATTAAAGCAAGTGGTATAGATACCCTCAGCATTCAGCTGTAGTGATATCGTTCCCATACCCTCAGTGACCATCAGACTGTCTTCCATGAAAGAAATTTTAACCTCTGGCGGATGTAATAGCAAATTTCACATTAAAATACCACATGTATCCACACACATACACACACACATAATCCCATGTGTGTACACACATGCACACACACGCACACACACACACACACACACACACACACACACACACACACACACACACACACACACACACACACACACACACACACACACACTGACCATCATCATCATTTATACAAACTGTCATTGAATCAGGACTGCCCAGCATGGCCTCAACCCCAGGGGGGATCATAATCCTGACAGTGAAGCACTCCAGAGATCCCCATGCATTGTTGTCTGACAAGCAAGTGTTGTGTTTCCAAAAGGATTGGCCACGAAGGCATAGTCCCACAAATGAGCTGTGCACAAAAGAAAATGAAAACATTTACAGCAGTTGATACCTTTCTTACAGTTCAATGTAGAGTGAGGTATATGTGTACTGTGCTAGTGTCTATAGGTTAGCTACAGGCTGGTTACAGGCTGGCTACAGGCTGGCTACAAGCTGGCTACAGGCTGGCTACAGGCTGGCTACAGGCTGGCTACAGGGTGGCTACAGGCTGGTTACAGGCTGGCTACAGGCTGGCTACAGGCTGGCTACAGGCTGGTTACAGGCTGGCTACAGGCTGGCTACAGGCAGGCCACAGGCTGGTTACAGGCTGGTTACAGGCTGGCTACAGGCTGGCCACAGGCTGGTTACAGGCTGGTTACAGGCTGGCTACAGGCTGGCTACAGGCTGGCTACAGGCCGTCATCAACCTGACATTGACACAGTAACAAACAGACATGAGACACAATCACTCTGCAGACATGTACTGCATGGCTGTACAATGTTTGAAAGAACAGTACAACACTCACTAGCTGTAAGTGGTTCCACCATAACCTTCACTGAAAAGTCATCATCGAATGTGCCAATTGCAATGAGATGGAAGGAGATGATGTCTCCTTCGCTTCCTATCATATTTGCCCGCTGAAACGTTATGGTTGGACCAGCTTTAGAGGAAATAGTTATCAACAGTAATTGCTTATAATGAGTATGTTTGTGTGTGTGGATGTGTGTCATCAGTGTGTGTGTGTGTGTGTGTGTGTGTGTTTGTGTGTGTGCATGTGTATGCGAGAGAGAGAGAGAGAGTGTGTGTGTGTTTGTGTGTGTGTGCATGCCTGTTTGTGTCTGGCGTGCAATACACCACATGAACACAAACACGATACAATTACAATCATATTATAACAACAACATTTCACAAATAACATTGACTTTATACAATGCACAATACTGTAGTCCACAAGGAGGCATACTCACACGATCACGTATCTCCCGGTTCAAAGGCAAACAGAATGGACGAATTAGGAGACACGTTTTGGGAACATGCAGGGATTATTTCTTTTTTAACTGAAATTGGCAGAGAAAACCTACCCTGGTTGAATTGCTATCATTTGCATCCGAATTTACGTGTATTAGGCCATTGTAAGGAGAACGGATTTTCTCCTGAAAAGTAATGGTATCTACTATTGGTAAGGCCTACAAGAGGTCTTGATTCAAATTTCTTATTCTACGTATGTGGCCAAATTGGCATACGGCCGCATTCAATTTGCGATTTTCACTTGAGCTAAAACTGAAAATCAGACAAGGGACACGGGTTATGTGGAGTTTGGTATTAGTTTGAAATGAGGCACCCCACCATGTTCAAGGTACAAAGCACTTACCATTAGACCCAGGCACACACACTTCAAACCCGAGGGAAATAAAGAGGCAAACAACGAGACAGAGCAATCGAGCCATCACAGCAAATACACGCCTGTAGTGTGTGACAATAGAGTTGTTTATGCACTATGTGTACCCTGCTTGATCATAACTGCATTAGCTGTGTAAATTGTCACATGACCTTTCAGATCCATCTCAACAACATGGTTAGCCACAAGGACAGAAGCCACTAATACGCCACACATCTGAGGAGAGTGGGTGGAGAGTGGCTTGTGAACCCTTGATGTATGCACTTATCACATGATTATAATATTATGATGACATTGTGGTGTTGAGATGTATTCAACACAACGTCTGTGTGTGTAGTACACACAGAGGCGTATATATAAACACCACTACAACTGTAGTCAATAATAACATCAATTTTGAGTGCACACAATGGCTGCTGCAACCTGCATGTGTAGATTACAGCAGTCACTACATCCCCTATCGTGTTTAAGTACTACAAAACTAATGCACTGATGAGGTCTAGAGTAATACACACCATAATATGAGTAGCAGCTTCACTGGGCCATCAGTTCCCTTGAATGCACACAGTAGTTGATGGCCTAAGACAACCCATCAGGACCCTTGGTTTGCATTCCTGGACAACGTGGAAATTTGGTTGAAGAGACAAACTTTAAGTAGAAAGACTGATTTACAAAATTAAGGAGTGGCTATCAAAAATACGTTAGATCCATGCACTCATTTATAGTATAACACAGTACGTACACTCTTATAGACGCCCTAGGCAGATACGAAAGGATCAGGTGCCATATAGCTTAGAAATGGATATTAATTCGATGATAGAAATGGATGAATCGACGATTTTACTATCTTAACACTGAGTTTAGAGTTCAAGGGGTTTGAACAGTGGAAGACACTTACTAGTTACACCATCATCATCAGCAGTGTAAAGCACCCCGGCCGTCCAAATAACCCCAAGTTATCCTAACACCTGTTGAATCTATTATACGTTTAGACTACGTACGTGAAGGCGGGACTGCATGGTCAATAACGAAAATCAGCAGGACAGACGTCGAAGCCGTTGAAAATAAGCAAACAAAGAACGAGAAAAACTGATCCAGTCATCTCAGCAAACAGTCCCTAACCACCTGTGGTGGGTTGCGTCATAGATAGCCGGGGATGAGGTGGTCATTGAGCGTCACAAGTCACATGCATAACAATGACCATTATTGGGTGGTTTGTCGTGCATTTCATATCAAATGTAACAAGATCAGTGTATAATTTAGTCAAAGGCTACAGTCCCCTATAGCTACCACATTGCCCGTATTCAACTCAGGTCTAGAAATAAGATGGCATGAACGTACATATCACTATTATTTAGATACATTGTTTCAATCGACTTTAATTTTCTTCATTGCATGGCAAGTATATTGCATAAGCCCACATCCTGTAACTATAATATTATTAATTTTATGTAGATACATGTACACAAAACACTATGTATAGCCATCACTACATCTGTACGTAGTCAACATTTTGATGGATTACAAAACCGCTATACTACACTAGTGCAAATGTGGCATTGATTCTCTGAAATGCACACAGTAAATGTCACAAGCTGCATTTGTATAATATTATAGCAAAATCATTACGACCTCTAATTGATCGTGTTCATGTACTACAAAACTAATGTACTGATAAAATCTAGAGTAATACACACCATTTTGTAACTATAATTTGATAAATCGCGTGACTATGTGTGCATACAAAGGTGCGTGTAAACACCGCTACAACTTATGTTATTTTTTACTTCAAATCCCTTGGATGCATATGCCTGCATTCATAGGATCATTTTCCAGACCCTATGGAGGACAATGAATATACATAAGATGGAGAAAATGGATTTGGGAGCAAGTTCAGATTTGAACCACAAGTTGTGTGACAATACAGATTATACAGAGAATAAGTATTTGATGCTGACTGAGCAAAAGACAACCTCATACTTGTCAGAAGGCACTCACCATTAGAGTCATTAATAGCTGCTATGGCCATTGTTGGCTCCACTGGTATAACAGCAAGCTCATCTACACCGCTAATAGCAACAAACTTCAGTCCAAAGTACTCTGTACGCTCAATAATGTTATCCGATAAGAGTGGAATGATTAGAGTACTTGAGAGCAAACCTAATTTTGGGTCAAAATGGACTACTCCTCGTCCTGGTAAGGATCGGGGATCAGTATAGTCAACACCTGCAGAACGACAACCAGACATTGATTCTGGATGTGTTACACAACTTGTATATATGTACAACATCCAGTATATGCCTTTGGTAATTAATGACTGTTATCAAATAGTACTAAATCATGTTACAGACTCCCATATTGTTAGTGTGGGGTATCTCTTTCACTTGGAGTTTATTCACTGAAGCATTTCAAAGATTATGGAAACCAATAGCAACTATTTGAGCTAAATGATTGATTATCTTGTCTAATTACTTACTAATTGTGTTAATTTTCTTCATTTCCACATCCAGTCTAATCCAGTGTGATCACTTCATTCAATTTTTAATCAGATAATCATATTATATAAGCAGGTGTGTGATAATTATAGAAGTTTTTTGGAAGACAAACTACTCAGGGAGGAAGGAGAAGAGAAAAAACAGCAACTGCAGGACTCAAACCCAGGGTGTCTGACTGTAGCTGCCATAACCACGAACCCACAAAGCCACCACAGCAACCAGCCTTTCCAATTCCTCTTTCATACTGTACCGGTGGTATTGTTGAGCTGCAGTCTCACACCGGTGAGACCACACAACTGCGTGGATTTAAACGTGGTGATATTTACTAACTAACTAATTATCTTCACTTCCACATCTAGTCTAATTGGTGTAATCATGCACTGAATTCATCCAATTTTTAATCAGATGATCATATTGTATAAACTAGAGGACTATTAGAGCATGGTTGACTGAAACTAGTCCAGCCTGCAACAAGCTGCCTTCTTTAAGCACCCCTAGCTATAAAGACATGCAGTAAGTGGCATTGGAGATCGATTGCAAAACAGTTAGTATTGATGTGGGTATACCCTGGGTAAAATTGATATATATATATATATATATATATATATATAGAGAGAGAGAGAGAGAGAGAGAGAGAGAGAGAGCTGTAAATTAGTCTTCATTGCTGTTAAATTACCCCTCCTCGATTCTCACCCCACTGTTATGCAAAAATGGTTCATTCAAGCATTTCATAATAGTTTTCATGGAATGCCACATAAACCACCTTCTGCCTCCTACTTTATTGAAAATACAGTACACACATCTCACCACTTGTTGCCTCGTTCTCTTTCTCTGGTCTACCAGCATTCAAAGTGGTAGCAAAGATTCGAGCACTGAAGGGTCTCTTAAAAGGTGTGGCCTTCAGCCTAATATCTGATAGGAAACCTCCTTCTTCACCAGAATACTCTGCCTTCTCAAAACTCACTTTAACAACTACACAATATAGAAACTATTCTGTAAATGAAGTATGAGTGAATATGATTGGCTGCAATGATTGACCTGACACTGATCAATGAAGTTTGTCGATTTATCGAAGTGTACATCTGGCATACTCCAGCATGCAGTTTCTGTAACAATGTAACTCTGTTGTACACTAACATAAACATTGGCATTTCAGTAGCTGCCTAAGTACTTTCATCAATGATCAAAGGCACGTAAAATCGCCAATAAATGTGAAATTATTCCGGCAAGTCATGTTGGCATGACCTTAGTTACCTAGCCTTTCAACCCTTTACAAGTGAAAAACTCACTGCAGTATATAGTGAAACTATAATTATAATTCAGGAGGCAGCTACGTATCTCACATATTAATACTTGTTCAGTAACTCCCAACAAAGATAACCTGATCTGAAGATAGAGTGTGTACATGGATTCTGTAATTGTACTCACAATCATCATCTTCGATAACAACAGTGATTGTGCTGGGGTCTTTAGCAATGATACCATCCTCTCCTCTTGGTCTCAGGATGACACAGATAAAGGACTCCTTACGCTCTGATATAGAATCATCGACTATTGGAATTACAGCTGTACTGGAAACACTACTGCTCATACGAAGATCTTGAAATTCCACAGTGTAAATACCTCCTCTGAAGTCATCTCCATCTACATGTTGAAGAAGGTGTGGTTAGTATTCACATGTCACTCAACAGGGACACATCCTACAGTGATCACAGTCTAATACAATGATTGTACCTTTAGCTTCAACTGGATAGTCTTCAATACAAGTGAAGGACACAGAAAACCTTCTCCCATACAGTCCACTACTCTGTAATTGTAGTTGTACACTTCCTGAATCCTCCCTCACAGCTATAAAAGAGCTTTCAAATGATATCTGAACAGCTACAAACAGGGAAGATGAATGAATCTGATACTCGTACAATGGTCATTCCATGCATGCAAATAAGTAACGGTATTCTCATCACTAACAGTCGTCATCTTCAATGTTCACCCTCAGTGTGTCTGGTCTACCAGATTCCAGATTTTGGTCAGAAGGGAGAACAAATCCAACTTCAAATGATTTGGTACCTTCCCATATGTTGTTTGAAATAGCGAATACTCCGAACACAGATGATGATATTGATCCAGGTGTGAAGGTCACGGAAGGTGTGATGAGAGGGTTGTAGAAATAGTCCATATAGTATTCTGCACAAGCAAACAACACGGAGAGTCAGAGTAACTGTAGCCTTTACACAGAGCTTAATCAAAGTAGACACTCACTAGCTGTCCCATCTGTGAAGGTCAGTTTTACTGTAAAGCTCTTATCAAACGTTCCCTGTGCTACCAACTGAATGTCAATGGTGCTGCCTTCATCAACAGTTAGCACAGAAGTGTTGAAGTGAACAGACACTGTAGGGATTAAATAGAGTGAATAGAAATTGTGGTAGTATTTTATCTACTATTTCACAGACAGCGTGCACTTTCCAAACAAGTCTTTTTCCAGACACTTGTATCTTCGTGAATGCTCGGGCTACTGATTTGCAACAAGTACCATTTGTAGCCCTTCTTCCTCTTAGTGCTCGAAATCAATCAATTGACAGACCATTCAATGAATTTACAGACAAGAACCATAAACATGAGGCATATTGTGAAACTTGCGACATGTGGAAACCTCAGAAGTAATACCTATACATGTCTACCTCAAAATATGAAAGTAGAGGTAGATATACATGTGTTACTTTGAGGAAACCCAAACAAGTTATCCGACCGAATTTTACTATTTTTTGGAAATTTATATAGCCTGCATAGACTAGTGTGATTTATCAATATAAATGCCCACTGGCATATATATTCGTCCGAAATTTGGTCCATCACAGGGGTCGAATAACGTGTCCGGAAATTGATCAGTTACTATATTTTGACGGGTCCAATTTCCGGATACTCGTATCTTCGTGCATTTGTACTCAGTGACACGCTACGGACTTGCAAGTACAGTCGATTTCGTATATTTATTACGTGGCGGAATAAAATGGAGGCCGGATGGGTCTAGGCTACGTTAGACTAGGATTAGCCCGATTATTGTCAGGGTGTTTCGTCCTCACTGATACAGTGTTCTCGCATCAAAACGCTGCATCCGTTACGAACGGGAATGCACATGCCTCGCGAACGCAATTCGAACAGAGACAAAATTGACTGTACTGCCGTTCCGTAGCTCGTTTTCCTCTTCACGTCGTCTATGAAACTGACTGGGAATTATATTTTCGTGGCTTTGTGGCACACACTTTTGTTATAATTATAGTGTCCGAAATCGATGAAATATTTAAAGGTCGATATATTGTAGATATTACTTTGAGGAAATCCGTTATTCGACCCTCTATGACGGGGCAAATTTCTGATGAATTTATACTACCAGTAAAAATTTACCTTGATGAATTACGCCATGCTGGTCAAAATTTGAACAGTCATTTCTTTACTCAAGTATCTGAAGGGTTCGAGCTAAAATTGAGAGGCGGACGAGAGACACGCGTACGGGTTGTGTGGGGTTTGGTATTCCCTTCGAAATGAGGTACCCCACCATATTATTGCACTTACCATCAGACTGAGACGCACATACGTCCAACCCGATGGAAATAAAGAAGCAAACGAAGAGACAGAAGGATCCAGCCATCACAGGGAGCACACTCTTGTGTGTGTGACAATAGAATTGTTGATGTATGTATTTATATAAATATTCTCATTATTATTATTATTATTATTATTATTATTATATATACCCTACTTGATCGTAACTGTACTACTATAGATGTGTAAACTGTCAAATGGCCCGCGGTACATCCATTTTAACAAGACTGTTAGACCATAGACCATAAATAACTTATTACCGAACAGTTTGGCAATTGAGGTTAATTGTTTACTGAGCAGTTTAGCGAGGCTAATAGTTTCCAAGTACTTTAGCGAGGTTAAATGGTTCACCGAGCAATTTAGCGATAATTTTCCCGTTCAGAGGCGAGTCTAATTGAGGTTAGCCCATGCACTTAATTGTTTCGGGCTCACAATTAAGGCATTGTGTCCAACATGCCACTTCATTGTACACAAATTGCTAGCCCGTCGATACAAATAAGCTCTAATAAATATGATTCAGTTGAGCCCCCAGGTGGATAGGGAGCACTCACCATTGGACTGGAGTGACAAACACTACAAAATGTAATTAAATAAAGAATCCCAGTGATTCAAAAAGTCCTATACAACATCTCGACCAATTGGGCTCGCAGTTGGTCCTGGATGGGGACAAGGGTCCACTCGTTTGAAATGGACCCATACATCAATGTTCATAAAGCACCTGTCCCACCTTCCCCCATGTTACCATAATACCTGCTGATTCCAGAATATGATCTATGTATGCAGTGGCAGGCATCACTGCAACTGTAGTCAATATAATTCTGTATTATAATGATCATGACAAAATTAAGGTGCGTATATACAAGTCTTAGAGTAGATACTGGATACAGATAACCGCTATACTACACTAGGGCAAATGTGACATAAATGGAATGAGAACATACAACTGCATGTCTGGAGAAATATAGTAGTCAATCCAATTACAAGATACTGTAACAGCAGTAATAAAGGTAATCAGTGCGCATGTTTGGATTTCAAAGGTAGACTACGCACTGCTGTTATGGTACATACTACTGTGATAGGAATTGGCAATCAGTTACCAGCGCATTACAATCAGATGAGTGATGGCTGAATCATTCATCATGGGAGTAATTCAGTGGGCCATCCCAGCTTATTAGGCTGAGCTGTAACTAGAAAGACTTGCCTTATCAGTCTTATGAATATGGATATTATGGATATGGAGACTTATTTAAACTGGGAAGGCCTTTAGCCAGAGGCTACTTCACAAGGCACCCAGTCTTATTCATGCCTCTTCATATTTCAGACACTCACAAAGTACAAAAATAACGTATTTAGTGAAAGTTTGGGTGATGAGGCAGGGATATTTTCTGTCTTACTCAATTAAATCCTGTGATGAATTGATTTTAATTTAGAACTAATATGGTTGATAATTGGAATTCATATGAGATAATCCATTTATTGCATGATTAATTATCACAGCACTAGTACGTCATCTACACTTCGAGTGTAGACCGGTCTATGTATATGTCCTCAGATAGATGATATATTGTCTCAATTAAATTAATATAGACTGCATGTGGAATTGGACAATGTCTGCAATTAGTCCCCCTTTCAGTTTTGAATGTATTGATCTAGATAATGTATGTTTTAGTATCGCCGCTGTTATCAGAACTATAGTCTGGCTTTAGTAGAAGATACGAACTTCTAGTAGGTAGAATTTGAGGATTTGCAAATAACACAATAGATCCATGTTATTTCGGGTATAGCACAATACGTACACTCCTATACCTTCTGGGCAGATACAACTGGATCAGGTACAATGTTAGTCTGGCATAGCCGACCCATGATCTGTAATTTTATTTGTTAGGGCAGAGAAAGGGCCTGGTCTTATCATGAACCTATTTCTGCACCAGGAGGCAGAGTTGATGATGACAAATAGTAAATTAATATATTGCACACCATCGCATATTCTAAGGAGGTATATTCACTAATGCATGGTTGGTGAAGCTCAAGGATGTGTTGTCTTCGGCAGAGTCCTGTTGACTATGCACAGCAATTACAATTCCAAAGACCGCTCCTTCACTTTTCCGCCCCTCGGCGGCTTTTTGGGGGCGCTAGAATACATCTGATTGAGCGCACGAATTTGTGCGCTGTGGTACAAAATTGGTTCCTTCTCACCGGGAGAAAGTGCCAATTCCAAATTTGTGGCGAGAATAGGTCTGGGCTACATACTAGTACAGAGTAGGATAGAACTGGGTAATTCGAGACACCATTCGTGTACGAGGGAAATTTAAGACACCTCGACTATTGAACTATAATCTCGATACGGAGCTACTGATTTCAATTAAAAAGGATTAAACAGCGGTATACACTTAAACATACTATCATTATCAGTGCTTAAAGCACCCCTCCAACATCACCCCATGTTACCCTAATGCCTACTGATTTCAGAAATTCTGAATACAAATAAATACAATACTCCCTGATGTCTCCCAACATTTAACTGATGTTCACTGTTTATCTAATCATGTTATACTGATAGATATGTTGCTGGAATATATTGCAATTGATTATTTTATGCTGAGGTCAAGGGCCGTTTTATATGACCGATGATTCCGGAATATAAATTTACGTTATGTAGGGGCAGGACTACAAGCATGGTTATTAGCCAAATATCAGCTGGTATAAGCTTAAGTGATAGTTCGGGATGGAGCAGGTTCGCGATCGGTCACGGAACCGAACCAAACCCTCCTCGTATCCATAGTCATCATCTAACCACTCACCAGTACTCTGAGACGAACAGACGTCGAACCCGTTGAAAATAAACAAACAAAAAACGAGAAAAACTGATCGAGTCATCTCAGCAAACAGTGCCTAGCCACCTGCGTCAGATACCCGGGAGTGAAGTGGTTACCCTACACCACAAACAAGTCACTGACCATCGTTGGTTGGTTTAAATTTGTCGTGTATTTTCCGAGCGGTAGCGAGGTTAATTGATCATGACCTTGCGTTAGCGGGTAGGAAGTTGTAGCACACGCATCTAATTGGTCCAAAGAGTGACGTGTCGTGTATTTTATATTGAAGGTACCCTAACAAGGCAAGATCAGTGTATAAGTTATATTAGGAGGCTATACTACCCTATAGCTGCATACCACATTACATTACTATCTAACTCGGATCTAGAATAAAAATGGCATGCATGCAGGTACATTTCTCCATCAATTAATTTTTAGATTGATCATTCATATATTTTCAATTTATGTACTTCATTTTCTTCCTAGCATGGAAAGTTCATGGCACATGTCCTTATTCTGTAACTATATTATTTATAATTTATTATAGATCATATGACTATATTTACACATAAAATTGTGTATAGCCATCACTACAAATGTAGTCAATAATAATATGTTTATGCATGATAATAATAAAATTAATGTACTAAATACTATATATAGATAACCACTATACTATGCTATAGCTAGTGTAAATGTAACATTGATTCTCTAGAATGCACACAGTAGATGTCACAAGCTGCATTTGTATAATATACCAATCCTTACAATCTTTAATTGTGCTTATGTACTACAAAACTAACATACAGGTGAGATCTGGAGGTATAGACTCCACTTTGTAACTATATTTGATAAATTGGATGACTGTGTACACACAAAAGTGTGTTGAATGCACACAGTGGTTGCTGCAACCTGCATGTGTAGACTATAGCAGTCACTACATCTCCTATTGTGTTTATGTAACTACAAAACTAACATAAGGTTGAGATCTAGAGTAATACACACCATAATATGAGTAGCTACTTCACTGTGACATCAGTTCCCTTGAATGCACACAGTAGTTGATGGCTCAGTACATCCAATCAAGTCCTTTGGTTTGCATTCCAAGACAACGCGGAAACAGTTTGTGTTTCCTGACAACAGCTTAACTCTGACAGTCCTCACTTCAAAGCATACATTAAGCTTTTTGAAAACGACTGACTTTGTCAGCACACGAAAGTCCACTCCTGTGGGATGCAGTAAGAGGAGTATGCACACACACATGCACACTGCTGCATGACCACATGCAAAGGTTATTAAATGTACATTCAGGAGAATCACCATGCATGGCAAATTCCTAAGACTGGAAAATTCTTAAAGTACCACCAAATTGTGGGAAGCACATTTTGCGGAACAAGTTTCACAGCTGAGGTGACATCTCTTTTAGTTAGTATGGCACTGCTTTTTTTCAATCGTTCTATTTAATTTGACTCACAGGGGAACAAATCTCAAAGTTAACAGCAATATACACCGGTATATACAAGAGAAAATACCAAAAGAAGTCAGATCAATTCTTGCATGAGGACACTTTGTTTTCACGTGTGGATATAAACATGGTAATAGTAGTCTATATAATACATGTCAAATACACATACACACATGATAAATCAGTAAATCGAGTTGCATCTTGTTTAAGTTAGAAAGAAACTTCACTGGAGATGTTAAGCTCGGTAAAGCTGTTGTGCTTGAATTCTAGCCCTTTTCTAATATCCTCAACGTTTCGAAATCGGCCAACTTTGTTGTGCAATATAAATTCACTGTTGCGGATATGCATGGGAATGCATATTAAATATTGAGCTTATCATACCAGAAGTTGCAATACAAAGAGTACAGTATAGAACTGGCTAACACTTGGGAAAACACTGTCCAGTTAACCAAATATGCGTAGTTCTACTGTACATCACACACACACATAGTGTCACATCCATAACATACAGCATGCCTGCACACACAGGCACACTGCAGAAACACACAGAATTATACAGCATGCATGAATGCACACACATACATGCACACACAATATTTGGTATGCACCATGTATAGACATATACACATGCCAAAATGCACATATGCACACACATGCACACAACACCCAAACCACCACACACACCTTTCTCGGCAGTGGTTGACTCTATACGAACTTTACATTTCAGTTTCCTTGTGATACTTCCCGTTCGATTCACCCTCAATTTGACAACGTCTCCCTCACCTCCAGTGACATTTGATTCCACAAAGCTCACACATGGTACTATACGGATGGAATACATGTTAAATCCCTCATGTGTGATGACAAACACAATTCAGAATAAAGGAATTCATTGAAATTCATCAAATTAATAAATAAACCATGTAATGGATGAGTATATAGGTCTGGAATAATCCAATCCTAAAAGCTAATATGTAGTCTTCTTTTTGCTTTTAGGATGGGGTTACTCCTACTCATCCATTACATGGCTTATATCATACAGTGTTCATTCAAGTTATTAGATGGATGATTAAAATGGAGATAATTTTCATGAATATTGTCAATAATAGAACTAATTGAAAATAACTGTTTATCAATGTGGAGATTAAGAATAGCAAATCAGCTTCAGAACAGAAAACACTACTTTGAATCCCTCTGCTAAATAAGTTTATTGAAAGGATCATTTCCCTCAATCAGATGGAGGGCAATGAATGTACATAACATGGAGAAGATATATAGATGGTCAGAGGTATTGAGCAATACCAGATTAAGTTTATCTAGTAAATAAAAAACTGTACACTTCTGAATAAGTTGAAATAGACTCCTTAACAAGATGCAGCTCCTTGTAGGAGTGTACATCTGGCATACTCCTGCTGTTACTGAGACAGGGTAACTTTGCTTCACACTAATATAAACTTTTTTGTTTTGGTAGTTTCCAACTATCTTTATCAATGATAGAATGATAAGGAATGTTAAATTGTAAATAATGTAAATTTGTGAAATAGCATGATTGCATGAACTTAGCCTACCTAGGCACTCAAGCCTTTACAAATGATAAACTCACTCAACTATTGATATTAATTATAATTCAAGAGGCAGCAATCTTGAATAGTAACCCCCAACAAAGACAACCTGATCTGAAGATAGAGTAATATGTACATGGATTCTGTAGACATACTCACAATCATCATCTTCGATAATAACAGTGCATATGTTTGGGTCTTTAACAACAATACCACTCTCTCCTCTCGGTCTCAGGATGACACAGATGAAGGACTCATTACACTCTGATTTCGAATCATTGACTATTGGAATTTCAACTATACTGGAAACACTACTGATCGCACCCAGAGTTTGAAATTCCACAGTGTAAACACCTCCTGTGAAGTCATCTCCATCTACATGTTGAAGAAGGTGTGGTTAGTATTCACGTGTCACTCAACAGGGACACATCCCATAGCGATCACAGTCTAATACAATGATTGTACCTTTAGCTTCAACTGGACGGACTTGAATACAAGTGAAGGACACAGAAAACCTTCTCCCATACAGTCCACAACTCTGTAGTTGTAGTTGTACACTTCCTGAATCCTCCCTCACAGTTATAGAAGAGTTTTGAAACGATATCTCAACAGCTACAAACAGGGAAGATGAATGAATCTGATACTCTTACAATGGTCATTCCATGCATGCAAATAAGTAACGGTATTCTCATCACTAACAGTCATCATCTGCAATGTTCACCCTCAGTGTGTCTGGTCTACCAGATTCCATATTTAGGCAAGGTGGGAGATCAAATCCAACTTCAAACCATTTGGTACCTTCCCATACGTTGTTTGGAATAGCAGTTACTCTGAACACAGATGATGATATTGATCCTGGTATGAAGGTCACACAAGGTGTGATGTGAGGGGGGTAGAAATAGTCCGAAAGATATTCTATATGAGCAAACGACACAGACAGCCAGAGTAACTGTAGCCTTTACACAGAGCTTCATCAAAGTAGACACTCACCAGCTGTCCCATCTGTGAAGGTCAGGTTAACTGTAAAACACTCATCAAATGTTCCCTGTGCTACCAACTGAATGTCAATGCTGCTGCCTTCAACAACAGTTAGTGTGGAAGTACTGAAGTGAATGGACACTGTAGGGACTGAACACAATGAATACAAATTGTAACATTAGATTATTATCTCATATTCCATACACAGTGTGTTATTATAGTTTAACTGTAGGAATTTAAAAATAAAAAGCCAAAATTAATGTGGATAAGTTTCAATTACAATTGTAAGGTTAACGTTGTAAGGCTTCTATCTATGGATTGGTATATATAATGAGTTATATTACCAACATATTATAATATATATATATATATTGTGTGTGTGTGTGTGTGTGTGTGTGTGTGTGTGTGTGTGTGTGTGTGTGTGTGTGTGTGTGTGTGTGTGTGTGTGTGTGTGTGTGTGTGTGTGTGTGTGTGTGTGTGTGTGTGTGTGTGTGTGTGTGTGTGTGTGTGTGTGTGTGTGTGTGTGTGTGTGTGTGTGTGTGTGTGTGTGTGTGTGTGTGTGTGTGTGTGTGTGTGTGTGTGTGTGTGTGTGTGTGTGTGTGTGTGTGTGTGTGTGTGTGTGTGTGTGTGTGTGTGTGTGTGTGTGTGTGTGTGTGTGTGTGTGTGTGTGTGTGTGTGTGTGTGTGTGTGTGTGTGTGTGTGTGTGTGTGTGTGTGTGTGTGTGTGTGTGTGTGTGTGTGTGTGTGTGTGTGTGTGTGTGTGTGTGTGTGTGTGTGTGTGTGTGTGTGTGTGTGCAGTGTTAGAAATAAGGTAGCAAAAGTGGTCGGACAAATGTCCGAGCACTTTGAATTTGGGTTGGACATATTCAATCTGGGTCGGACATTGTTTGTATGGATCTTCATGCCACATAATGCAACGTAAAATTCACTGTAAAACTATCACTTCATACATTATTAGTCAACAATTCACTATAAAAATCTCCTTATCCAATGTATACACTACGTGGGTCTCTTGTGACGTCATTACGCATATATCAAAATGGCCGATTTTCGGTGATTTTGTAGACGAAAACTGCGAATTTCACTCGTTTGAGATAAGAACGGCGATTTTTAACAATAACTCGGATGTTTAATTACTAAACAAAGTGATTTAAGACCAGCTTTCATGGCAGTGGCCCTTTAATTGTGCTCGGCCAAATGTCCGACCCCAGCATTTTTGGATCGGACAAATGGCCAAAATGGTCGGATAATGTCCGAAGTCCGACCGTTATTTCGAACACTGCTGTTACAGTGTGTGTGCATGGCATTGCATAAACACACAAATGCACTCAACTTATGATTCAAGTGAACTGAACAAACCTTGAGAACCTGAACCACTGGACCAGATACATTCTTCAGGGGGACAAGGAGGAATCACTGTTGAACTGTGACCAACAGACACTACAAAATAAAGAAAGGAATCCCAAAATCAGAACCGTCCTGTCCAACATCTTGGCATCATTGCCCATCATCATTCGTTGGTAAAGTAAGTGAACATCACATTTAATTTATTGATTTTGGCGCGTTTTTACATCAGAGAATAATGTTATAACAGCAAATTTCACAAATATGACATCAGTTTAACCCAATATGTGTAATACTAGTCCACAGAAACGCATACGCACACGATCCTTATCACGTGGTTCGGAGGCGAACGAAATCGATGGAGTTAGAGGCATGTTTGGGAGCTTGAAGTGATGTTTTCGTGTTTTTCCAAATGAATTCGGCAGAGAAAATCCACCCCGGCCGAATTTTCGTGTGTATTCCGCCGTCGCGATGAAAACAGATTGTCTTCTGAGTAGTTGTACCGAAGACGCTTATTCCTTCCACTGTACATGCATATAACTTCGGTAAGACTTACACGATGTCTCCTTTTAAACTTCAATTATCACTAACAGAGAACTAGAATAACTGATCAAATTCCATCTTCGTGAATACTGATGTGTAAAAAGATACCGTTTTGCAGTTCAGGCTACTTCCCCTGGGGTTGTGCCTAATTTGCGGACTAATTATGCGGACGGTGGACGGAGTGTGCCAAAATCATCACTGCTTTCAGCGAAACTCTCCATTGCAGACGAATCTGCATACAACTGAAATAACTGTGCTGTTTCATGAACAAAGTTTTCCCCTGTTTACCAGAAGGAGTTTTAAACAGATTACAGGCTGTTCGTTCACCGTGTCGCTGGCGTCATCGATCGTTTGTAATAGGAAAGGTCGTGTCAGGCTGATTCGAGTCATGTTGAATACAGTATTTTCCGAGGCGTCCGAAATGAAACACCCTATGGGGCGTCGTTTGTGTAAAAACTACCTAGTACGAATTGAGAAGTAAGAAATTTGTGGATAGCACTTACCATTAGACCCAGACACACACACGTCCAATCCGAGGGAAATAAAGAACCAAACAACGACACTGAGCAATCGAGCCATCACAGCGAATACAATCCTGCAGTTTGTGACAAGAGTTGTTTATGTAGCTGTACGCTGCCTGATCATAACTGTATTAGCTGTGTAAATTGTTACATGACCTTTCAGATCCATCTCAACCATAGGCGGCGGAACAAGGGGGGGGGGGGGGGGGTTGGGGCAGGGGGCCCCCTCACCCATCACAAAGGTGGGGCCAAGAATCTCTATCTATGTAGAGTATTGCATACATGGACACAATTGCAATATTAATCATGAGTTCAGCACCATGGCCTTTAGGCCCCCCCACTTGCCAAACCACTCCTTTGCCTATGTCAACAACATGGTTAGCCACAAGGCCAGAAGCCACCCCTCAGTGTGTGACAATAGACTTGTTCGTGCACGTGTACCCTGCTTGATCATAATTGTATTAGTTGTGTAAATTGTCAAATGACCTTTTCAGATCCATTTCAACAACATGGTTAGCCACAAGGCCAGAAGCCAGTGAATATGATTAATACTAGAGTACTGTAATATTCGGGGATAAGCACTGCAACTGAGCCAACCATAGAACCTGGCCAGTCCACTTGTGATTGGCCCAGTCCCTGTATACATCACCTAATATCATCTGAGCCAACTGGGCTATAACTGGGCCGGCCCACTTAAACTGGGCTAATAGTCATGGGAGATAAGTGACTAATTCATTGTGGTAGCCAATCATACTACCCCATTCGATATAATACTCATGATAGTGTGTATCCAGCCTTAGGTTCAGGAAATTAATACAGTAGGTGTGTACTATAAAATATCCACTTATGTACATTTGTAGAGTACATATACGTATACATATGCGTGTTTGTGTGTCCTTGACAGGTTACTCACTGTCATCATTCTAGATACTAATGTTGTGTTGAGAAATACTTCCCTCTTTAGCTATCACCTACTAGTTGTAGTGATGGTGCTGAGTGAAGAGTGGGTGGAGAGTGGGTGGAGGGTGGGTGGAGCATAACTTGTGAACCCTTGATGTACACACCTATTACATGATTAAAATATCATGTGATTGTATTGTTGAGATGTATTCAACATCATATTACATATATTTATGTGGCAGTGTGAATTATAATTATAAAAATGTATACATGTTGACATGTATGTGTGGCATCTGATATAACCCATGCTCACATATTGGAAAATATATACAGAGTGTCCACAATGTCTAAAGGTCACTGTGTATAATAAAACAAAGTCTCACTGCCGTTGTCCACAATGGAGATTTCCAGAGAACGAGGATTCTCTAACTGGACAGCAGGTACATTGTGCATGAGTCTGACAACCAGACTGAGCAATCAGTATCACCGTGACAATGACATGCACAAAACCAGGTACAGTATCAATAACGTCCTCACCTGACAGACAACTGACTGGTTCCCATGACAATACCACATGTGTTAGAGGAAAGTTACAAAGTAGGTCTCAAAGAAGGACATGGATGGTTACCTTAATATGCTTCCATGGGAAATTTCACACATCACATCAACTGTAAATGGAGTCTCGTAATTTTCATTGGCCATGAACCTGACCTGTACTGTCTCAACATCTATGGAAATACTGACTGTCATGAAAGAGATACCAATTTCTGAAATTTCATCTCAGCAAACAGTGCCTAACCACCTGTTGCAGTTACATCATAGATAGGATAAATGGAGTATTAAAATGTCACATGTAAGTCACATGCATAACAATGACCATTATTTGGTGGTTCGTTGGGTATTTTATATTAAATGCATACATAAAATTGCGTATAGCCATCACTACAATTGTAGTCATGCCATGTTTAACTTAATGAATTATAATTATAACAAAATCGATGTACCTACCGTAACAAGAGTAATACTGGATATGGACAACCACTCTTGTGTAAATGTAACATTAATTCCCTAAAATGCAAGCAGTAAATATTACAAGCTGCCTTTGTATTATAGCAATCGCTACAATCTCTAATTTTGTGTTTGTGTACTACAAAACCAACATAAGGATGAGATCTATAGTGTAATACACACCGTTAACTATTATATTATATAAATCGCATGACTAATATACTCATAAAGATGTGTATAAACACAACTACTACTGTAGTTAATAATGATCAGTTCTTTTTAATGCACACAATGGTCACTGCAAGATGCAGGTGTGATTTATAGCAATCACTACAATCTCTATTGTTACAGTGTCTATTTACTACAAAACTAACATATGGTGAGAGCTAGAGTAATACACACTATATGAGTAGCTACTTCACTGTGACATCAGTTCCCTTCAATGCACACAGTAGCTGAGGGCTTATTATATCCAATCAGACATTTGCATTCCAAGACAACGCGGAAACAGTTTGCATTTCCAGTCAACAGCTTAACTCTGACAGTCCTCACTTCAGAGCATACATTCAGCTTTTTGAACACAACTGACTTTGTCTTCACACGAAAGTCCACTCCTGAGGGATGCAGTAAGAGGAGTATGCACACATCACTCCTGCATGGCCACATGTAAAGGTAGTTAAATGTACATTGAGGAGTATTACTTTGCATGGTAAATTCCCAAGACTGGAAAATCCATAAATTGCCACCAAAATGTTGAACATAAAATTTTGCAAGACAACTTTCACAGCTGAGGTGAGAGCTCTTGGTTCTATAGTACTGCTTCAAGTTATTATATTATTAGCTTTGACTGGCAGGGGAGCTAATCTCGAAGCCAACAGCGAGATTCAGTGGTACATACAAGGAAACTCTAGTCAGATCAGTTTTTGAAGACAACTTGTTTTCAAATGGAGATATATATATATATATAACCATGGTAGCAGTAGTTAAATATACATCATATATATATATATATATATATATACGATAATACATTACACACACAGTCACATGCATGTACACATGTGGCATGCATGCACACACATGCACACAGAAACACACATGTATCATATAACATGCATGCTCACATATACAAATATAACAATTGATATTCATCAAGTATATATACACACACATGCACACATGCACACAACACACACTACCACACATACCTTTTTCAGCAGTGGTTGATTCCGTATGAACTTTACATCTCGTTTTATTTGTAATACATCCCGTTCGCTTCACTCTCAATTTGACAACGTCTCCCTCACCTCCAGTGACATTTGATTTCACAAAGCTGACGAGTGTTTCTATATGAATGGAATACATGTTTAATCACTTGTGTGTGATGGCTAGCGCAATTCAAAATGAAGTAATTCAAGTTAATGAGACTCTCTACAAGACATGTAATGGATGAGTCAGAATAATCCAATCCTAAAAGCATATTCTATAGAGCCTATAGTAATCATTTAAGTTATTAAATTGGTGGTTGAAATCAGAAGTAAGAATATATTACTATTACTTCAAATCCCTTGGATGTATATGTATATTCAAAGGATCATCTTTGAGCCATTTCAGCTTTGAAAAATAAGGGTGACAATACCCATCACCATTGTGCGACCATACATACTATACAGAAGTTGTCCGAGAAACAGTATTGAATGCTGACTGAACATAACACACCCGCACACCTGGTAGGGAACACTCACCATTAGTGTCTTTAATAGCCACCATAACCATTTTTGGCTCCACTGGCATAATACCTAGGTTAACTCCATTGATGATAGCAACAAAGCTCAGTCCAAAGTACTCTGTACACTCAGAAATGTTGTCAGGTAAGAGTGGAATGGATAGAGAAGTGGAAAGCGGACCGAGGGCTGGGCTGAATTCGACCACACCTCCTCCCGACAAGGATCTGGGATCAGTGTAGTCAACACCTGCAGAACAACAACCAGACATTGATTTGGGATTGCCAGACAATTTGTATGTACAACATCAAGCACGTGTACTGGTAATTCATGATTGGTATACTCAGTCTGTAAGTTTGAGGTATCTGTTTCACTTGGAATTTCTTCAACATTTTTTTCCCAATATTATAGGGATCAATGCCAACTGTCAGAGCTGAATTAGTGATTATCTTGTATCAGCCATGTTCTGTATGACTCCACAACATTATAGAGTATCATTATGGTATGGTTGACTGAAACTGGTCCACTAGTATACTGCCCCTCCTCCTCACCCCAGCTTATGCGTTTGTGCAATCATTATGACGTCATTTTCTCTGTTCCGCCATCTTGAGTGGCAAGAAATTACATGATTGATTGGAGAATGGCAATTTCAATGATTGTATCGATGTAGTAAACTCATTCCAAACGAGTTTTGTTCAGATAAAGGGAAAAACACAGTATGTGTTAAAATGGCTTCCCATCATTTCATGGTAGGAATCATCTGGTCATCATTACTTACCTGGGTCTGTATCTTAGTTTTGTGGGCTTTTTACAAATTTAAATCTTTCTCAGTGATGGTCATAATGTTATGTTGGTATGACCATCATCGACTGAGAAGATTCAAATTATAAAGTAGATTTTTTACTGAAAATTACTGGAACAGTGAACAGCATAGTATATTCTTTGAACTATCATTGAAGGATTTGTACGTATCTATATACATACGTACATCAGTTTTAATCCAAGGAAGACAATAATAATAATCCTGCTGAGAAACAAAACACTGTCAAAAGTTTTGTGTACAATAAAGTTTTGTTCAAGCATTCCATGCATAATAGTTTACATGGAATGTCACATATAATATACCACCTTCTGCCTTCCACTGTATTGAAATTACAGCACACACAGCTCACCACTTGTTGCCTCGTAGTCTTTCTCTGGTCTACTAGTATCCAAAGTGGTAGCAAAGATTTGAACACTGAAGGATTTCTCAAAAGGTGTGGCCTTGAGCCTGATTCTTGATAGGTTATCTCCTTCTTCACCACAATACTCTGCCTTCTCAAAACTCACTTCAAGAGCTACATAAATATAAACTTATTCCGTAAGTGTCCACAGTATGGTTATAAATGAATATAATTACCAGCAATGGTTGACCTGTGTATATGGACACTGATCGATGAACTTTGTCAGCTGGTGGTTACAGTTCTAATAGTTGACAGGCTGATCATACAGTGTCTGCTACCATAATATCTGTATTATTCACAATTATAATATCTCTTCTTTGGCAATACAGTGAATACTTGTTAATCCGCTGCAATTTGTTTTCAAAGAATATGGTGGATTTATGATTTTGGCGGATTAACTTGATATTCATTGGTACTGGGAAATTGTGGTGGATATTCACCGCATAAATTAGCTGATCCAGGAATACTTTACACTTTCTGACTCCTTGAGGAGATGTAGCTCCTTGGAGAAGGGTACATCTGGTATACTCCTGCTGATACTATGACAGTGTACCTCTGCTTCACACAAACAAAAACGTTTCAATAGTTTCCAACTATCTTCACCTTAAATGTAGAGGTCGGGTATGTAAGGCGGGGTGGTGCATGTATCCAAAACAGAACTAAATGGCTGCCTGATTCTTTTCGCAGTCGGGATTGCCTAACATTTTATACTGTTAGATTGGCAGTACACGCTGCACAAAATCTGATATAAGATATGTTACAAAATCAATACACTAAAGCAAAGCAAAGAATAGTGAATGTTACCAGTATAAATGCAACAAGTTTTCACTAGTGACTTGCTGCGAGATTTCGTTGGTCAAGCAAGTCATAGTGAAACTGACACACATAAGATCTCTCTCAACTGCAAGGCTTACGATTCGTGAAGTATTCTGGACACCTCAGTTACTAATTATAATTCAACAAACAACAATCTCGCATACTGACACTTGTTTGGTAACCCCCAACAACAACACCCTGATATAAAGATATAGAGTATGTACATGGATTCTGTAAACGTACTCACAATCATCATCTTCGATAACAACAGTGATTGTGCTGGGGTCTTCAACAACAATACCATCCACTCCTCTCGGTCTCAGGATGACACAGATGAAGGACTCAGTAGGTTCTGATATTAGGTCATCGAGTATTGGAATTTCAGCTGTACTGGAAACAGTCCTTTTACTACCCAGAGTTTGAAATTCCACAGTGTAAATACCTCCCATGAAGTCTTCTCCATCTACATATTGAAGAAGGTGTGGTTAGTATTCACGTCAGTCAACAGGGACACATCCTACAGTGATCACAGTCTAATACAATGATTGTACCTTTAGCTTCAACTGGTAAGACTGGAATACAAGTGAAGGACACAGAAAACCTTCTCCCATACAGTCCACAACTCTGTAGTTGCAGTTGTACACTTCCTGAATCCTCCCTCACAGTTATAGAAGAGCTTTGAAATGATATCTGAACAGCTACAAACAGGGAAGATGAATGAATCTGATACTCTTACAATGGTCATTCAATGCATGTAAATAAGTAACAGTATTCTCATCACTAACAGTCGTCATCTTCAATGTTCACCCTGAGTGTGTCTGGTCTACCAGAGTTCAGATTTGGGCAAGGTGGGAGAACAAATCCAACTTCAAATGATTTGGTACCTTCCCATATGTTGTTTGGAATAGTGATTACTCCGAACACAGATGACGATATTGATCCAGGTGTGAAGGTCACAGAAGGTGTGATGAAAGGGTTGTGGATATAGTCCACAAGATATTCTACATTGCAAGAGCAAACAACACAGACAGTCAGAGTAACAGTTGCTGTAGCAGTTACACAGAGCTTCATCAAAGTAGACACTCACTAGCTGTCCCATCTGTGAAGGTCAGGTTAACTGTAAAATTCTTACAAAATGTTCCCTGTGCTACCAACTGAATGTCAATGATGCTGCCTTCAACGACAGTTAACACGGAAGTGTTGAAGTGAACGGTCACTGTAGGAACACAATCTATACAAATTGTAATAGCGGATTACCTCATATTCCATACTCAGGGGTTTGAGAATACCAAATTTATGCAAATAAAATTCATTGCAATAATTATTTTACAGCTTCTACACTTTCATGGCTTGATATGTATACAGTGAATATTCATTAATCCACCACAATTGGTTTGTGGGAAATTTTGGTGGACTAATGATATGATGGATTATACTGATCTTCTTCCAGATGTCTCCCACCATTCATTGCACAAGTTGTACATTGAGAAGCAATCAGCGAGTGTTGTCTTCGGATTCCTCTCTCTGGAATTGGAAATCTACTTCTTATGCTTCATTGTCAGTCATGTCAATTTTAGAATGCTTTCCTGCTATTTTGCTCCACATTAAGGCAATTGCTTAGAAATTGGTGGATTATCTGTAATCGAAGCTCATGCAAAAGTGCATATTGATACACAGAAGAATGGCAGATGGCGGATTAGGGTTCACTCATATCGAATGGACCCATTGGTAAGCCCCTCTCCTCGTAAAGGTATTGCTAATAGTAACGTTGCATTGATGACAGTTTACTGCTTGAAGAAACATGGGATAGAGGGGGAGTATTGAGAATGGCACACAAGACTAACGAGTCGCCTTTTTGAACCTGTGGTCAAACCAAGCCATGTATGCTTCATTGTTAATTTTGATGTACAAGATCTCAGATCAACAACAAAAAACATGTTACAACAATATATCACTTGATCACTTATTTAGTGTTGAGATGGTCTGTACTCACCATCGCTGGCATTGATAACCACAGTGGCTGTTGTATCAAGCTGTCTCACATTGGCTCCACTCCTGACACTTAAGGAGATGATGCTGTAACTAACATTGAACTGTTCAGGACATTCACATAGTGTGTCCTCTGTTATGTTCACAGAGAATGGAGTGGAGAACTGTTGACCAGCAGAGAAGGTCACTGAACCATTTGTCTCATCACAGTCCACATTCTCTGCATTGGAATATACCACTCTATGTACATATTCATACTTCTTAGCATTGAATTCATGTTATTTTAAACAAGGCATCAGAACAACCTCAATGAACATATTCACACTTCATATAAACAGTGAATATACACTATTGACAATTGCAAGAGGAGTGTCATTATTTGTTAGTACTCACCAATGGCCGACCCCACCACTGCCATAGTGGTGACTTGGAGCCGAAAGTCAAAAGTGTATTCAGCAGGGACGTACACTCCAGGAGATACTTCACAGACAACTTCAAAGTACACATCAAGAGAACAGGCATCCTCATCAATCTCAAAGTTGGAAGAATTGAACCTCACAAAGATTTCTGTAGCAAGGATAGTGATCATAGACAAGATGGAGGACAGTGAATGTGGTCAAAATGTAGGACAGTGAATGTAAACAAGATGGAGGATGGTGAATGTAGACAACATGGAAAAATTAGATAGGGGAAGTAGAGCTCTGAACTATAAGTTGTGTGACACTACACATTGTACTGACGTTACCAGAGACTAGTAATGGTTTGGTAGGATAGTTGATGTTGACAAAAACATACCCATACACCTGGTAGGGGGGACTCACCAGTAGTGTCGTTAATAGCCACTATAGCCCTTGTTGGTTCCACTGCCATAATACCTAGGTCATCTCCATTGGTGAGAGCAACAAAACTCAGTCCAAAGTACTCTGTACCCTCAGCAATTTTGTCTGATGGGATGGGGATGGTCAGAGAACTGGAGACTAGACCAATAGCTGGGGAGAATCTAACAACTCCTCCTCCTGCCAAGGATCTGGGGTCAGTGTAGTCAACACCTACCAAACAACAATTGAGAATTGTCACACAGGTGTGCAAGAGTGGAACAAGCCTATTTTCTCATTAAACTGCTTTAGCAGTAAACTTTTAGATTTTTGTCTATCTTCATCATAAATTGTTATTCTCGTATAATTCACAGTGAACAAGAATGTACAATTTTATGTTGAATATTTTAGACTGTCCTCAACTAATAAGATCAACTGTGTGTCGGTGTATTGTTAGTCAACTTCAATCATGTCTTGATCTTATTAGTTGATTAATTAATTAATGTTCATGATTATTAATCATAATCGTTAATATCAAAGAGTGGATAGTGGATAGAAAAGGTGTAAAGCATTTATACACACATATCATAACACAACCCAACTTCATTGTCACAAGAAAAAAGGAAAATTGAATTGTTTTCAAGGATGTTCAAGTTAATTATCTGGTTGCATGATGTTACATTCCATTGGTTATTCTATACATTGAAGTACATAGTTTTGGTAAAGTTTTACTGGCCAGATTTCAGCCAATTAAGATTATTAGTGATGATAATATATACAATGACAAATATAGATATTTTACACCATTTAAGCCAGCATGCATTATTTGCTTCTGAGTATATATATATATTAGAACATTCTCCCCACTCTACTCTCTAAGTGTTAAGCATTAATTGTAGCTTAATCTGTCATAAATGATTCAGATCCTCTTCCAACTTACATTTCACACATGGAGATGACAATGCATGGTAATAGCAATTACAATGATAATGAGTACACATTAAAAGCTCAACACACAGGGCAACAGGGCCTGGTTGTAGGACCAACAGCACATACAGCTCACCACTTGTTGCCTCGTTCTTTTTCTCTGGTCTACTAGCATCCAAAGTGGTAGCAAAGATTTGAACACTGAAGGGTCTCTTAAAAGGTGTGGCCTTCAGCCTGATATCTGAAATAACCTTTCCTTCTTCTCCAGAGTACATTGCCTTCTCAAAACTAATTTGAAGAGCTATTATAAGAACAGTGATTTTGATAAATTTAATGCATCCAAGGTATGCATTATATCAATCTATAAATAGGGCAGTTCCCAAACATACTGAGTATATTCCTATCCCTAAGGGGGTTTGGCATGAGTTGCTAAAGTCAGTGCAACATTTAGAAGTCATCTAGAGTGTGTCTTTGAGAGGTGGTAATGAGGTGGTTATGAGGTGGTTACACAGATGATCATGTATAACTAAAGCCTTCAAATCGGACAACACAATATTTGAAATTAGTCTTGCGTAACCCAGACCAACTTGTCGCCTCCATTTTTCCGACCGCATGACATCATAATTATAAAAATGGAGGCAAGAAGCAGGTCTGGGCTATGCGAGACTAATTTGACATATGGTTCCAGCCACTCCATATGAAATTAGTCATCCACATATGATTGAGGTAGATTGTACTAATATACTAATATACTGATATATGATAGATTGTACTAAAGTAGTATACATTTATTTATTGTTTTCGTGTCATGACCAGTATCAGTTCATTTGATGGTACCCTTCCCTGTCATGATGGATGAAGGCATGGTGAGACTTGCCCTTGTGCAGTAACACCCAACTGAGGTAGTCTACTCTATAAAATATGGAGAACATTGTCTGCAGTGTACTGAGCTGTACTTACAATCGTCATCTTCAATAATAACAGTGATTGTGTTTGGGTCTTTAACAACAATACCATCCTCTCCTCTTGGTCTCAAGATGACACAGATGAAGGACTCGATAGGCTCTGATATTAGGTTATCAAGTATTGGAATTTCAGCTGTACTGGAAACAGTCCTTTTACTACCCAGAGTTTGAAATTCCACAGTGTAAATACCTCCCATGAAGTCTTCTCCATCTACATGTTGAAGAAGGTGTGGTTAGTATTCACATGTCAGTCAACAGGGACACATCCTACAGTGATCACAGTCTAATACAATGTTTGTACCTTTAGCTTCAACTGGAAAGACTGGAATACAAGTGAAGGACACAGAAAACCTTCTCCCATACAGTCCACTACTCTGTAGTTGTAGTGGTACACTTCCTGAATCCTCCCTCACAGTTTGAGTAGTTTTCTGAAATAATATCTGAACAGCTACAAACAGGGAAGATAAATGAATCTGATACTCTTACAATGGTCATTCCATGTATGCAAATAAGTAACAGTATTCTCATCACTAACAGTCGTCATCTGCAATGTTCACTCTGAGTGTGTCTGGTCTACCAGAGTTCAGATTTTGGTCGGAAGGGAGAACAAATCCAACTTCTAATGATTTGCTACCTTCCCATATGTTGTTTGGAACAGTGCTCACTCTGAACACAGATGATGACATTGATCCAGGTGTGAAGGTCACAGAAGGTATGATGAGAGGGTTGTAGAAATAGTCCGAAAGATATTCTATATGAGAAAACATCACAGACAGTCAGAGTAACTGTAGCCTTTACACAGAGCTTCATCAAAGTAGACACTCACTAGCTGTCCCATCTGTGAAGGTCAGGTTAACTGTTAAATTCTTACAAAATGTTCCCTGTGCTACCAACTGAATGTCAATGGTGCTGCCCTCACCAACAGTTAGCACAGAAGTGTTGAAGTGGATAGTCACTGTATATGGATTAAGTACAATTAATACAAATAGTAGAATATAATCTTATTATTCCATACACAGTGTGTTATTATAGCTTATCTGCAGGAGTTTGAAAACTAATAACCAGATAACTCTGAAAGTACGTATGAGGGAGCACTAACGGGCCGTGAAGGTGAGTGACCCCAACAATGGTATTGCGATTCATGTGGCAAAGAGTCAACACAGTATCGATTGGCCAGGAGCCAAGATTGCGAGAACAACTTAAGGGTACTAGGAAAGGAGAACAATGGAAGCTATTGAAATCAGGAGAAGCAAGAGGTCCATGAACCTAGACGAGGGCTTACTACTACCCTCGCTCTGAAATCCAATATTGGACCAAACTTAACATCACCTACACCCTCCATCCATCCTTTGTTCCTTTAATTCACTTTCCTGTTTGCACTGTATGTAACTTTACTTATTAACTGTAACACACCCAAGCCCACATTAGGACATCACCTGTCACTACATCATCACCATGTTACTGTAAACAGCCAATCCACTCTTTACAGTTGTTTATCCCCGAATTTTGCAACTTATCCCATCATATCACAGCACTTTGTTATCACCCTGATGTTATAAATAGCCACCTCTCTCCTCACCCCCCCCCCCCCTTACCCTTTATGCAGTTGACAAAAACCCCGGGTCGAAACATCCTGCATTTGATGAATTATTACTAGTTGTGTTTTGCTCAAGAATTTTGTATCGGTATTATCATCAACACAACTATAAGCCTCTACTTATCATTGCTCTAATTATGTTGCAAGTGAACTGACAAACCTGAAAAACCACTGGTACATTTCTCAGGGGGATAAAAAGGAATATAATCACTTGCATGTGATGGCTAGTGCAATTCAAAATGACGTAATTCAAGTTAATGAGCTCTACAAGACATGTAATGGATGAGTCAGAATAATCCAATCCTAAAACAAATTCTATAGAGCCTAAAGTAATCATTTAAGTTATTAAATTGGTGGTTAAAATCAGAAGTAATTTACATTTATTATCAATAATAGAACTAATTGTAATTAAATGCATCACTTGTTGTCAATGTGGAGATTACGAAAATAAATTACTATTACTTCAAATCCTTGAATGTATATGTCTATTCAAAATATTATCTTTGAGCCATTTCAGCTTTGAAAAATAAGGGTGACAATACCCCTCACCATTGTGTGACCATACGTACTATACAGAAGTTATCTGAGAAACAGTATTTGATGCTGACTGAACATAATACACCCACACACCTGGTAGGGAACACTCACCAATAGTGTCTTTAATAGCCACCACAGCCATTTTTGGCTTCACTGCCATAATACCTAGGTTATTTCCATTGCTGAGAGCAACAAAACTCAGTCCAAAGTACTCTGTACACTCAGTAATGTTGTCAAGTAAGAGTGGAATAAACAGAGGAGTGGAGAGTAGGCCTAGAGCGGGGTCGAATTGCACTATACCTCCTCCTGGTAAGGATCGGGGATCAGTATAGTCAACACCTGCAGAACAACAACCAGACATTGATTGGGATTGCTAGACAATTTACATGTACAACATCAAGCACGTGTACTGGTAATTCACAATTGGTATATTGTAAGTTTGGGGTATCTGTTTCACTTGGAATAACTTCACTAATTATTTTCCAATATTATAGGAATCACTGCCAACTGTCAGAGCTGAACGAGTGATTATCTTGTATCAGTCATATTCAGTATGACTCCACAACATTATAGAGCATCACCATGGCACAGTTGACTGAAACTAGTCCAGCCTGCAACAAACTACCGTATATCTTCTAAAATTTCGTCACCTGACGACACCCAAAAATTTCGTCATTTGGTTGGGTTAGAAGAGTTTAACTTACTACCTTCTAAACAAAGCGACGAAACCTTAGAAGACTCGACGAAACCTTAGAAGACTCGACGAACCTATAGAAGAAAAGAACTGCGATTATGATTTAACCGTTTCTACGTAGCTACTTTTGAACTGGCGTCGGCCTTTGAATTCACCATCGTGTCTTCTGTTCGTGGTCACCAAATATACAAAGAATTGCGGAATCCCGTTATTGGAGAAGTGTTCAGTTGTGAACACGAAGCAGGAAACGAGCACGATCGGTCCGCTATACTCAAACAATAGAACCCTGTGGCTAATGGCCATGTTAAATTTCATCATTCCCAACAGAGATGACGAAACCTTAGAAGTTATGACGAAACCTTAGAAAAACAGAGAAACGTCGAATTTTAGAAGCGGTTCCACCACATAAATCAGGACGACGAAATCTTAGAAGGACGAAATTTTAGAAGATATACGGTATCTTCTCTAGGCACCTTTAGCCATAAAGACAGTGGGTGGCATTGGGGATTGATTACAAAACAGTTAGTACTGATGTGAGTAGGTAAAATTCGATGTTTTCAGGGCTAGGATTTGATCTTTATTGCCGATAGACCACCCCTCCTCCTCACCCCAGGTTATACATTTGCACAATCATTATGACGTCATTTTCCCTGTTCTGCTATCTTCAGTGGCAAGAAAGTACATGATTGAATGGAGAATGGCAATGTCAACGATTGTATTGATGGAATAAACTCATTCCAAGCCAGTTCTATCATAGGTTGCCAGAAAGAGCCTGTTTTCAATCGGAGGCACCAGAAATCTTTAACTAAATGATCAGGTTAAAATTGGTATAGACTCAAGAGTCCCACAACAGGTCCTTATGAATAAAAAGTTCCTATTCTACAGTACGTAGCGGTACCATATCTTGCCATTCATTGCATCATGTTACATACCTGTGACGTCAAACGCATAAGCTCTATAGCAGGCCGGACCAGGATGAAACCTGTGTAGTGTCATCTTTAGTGACAAGCAAGCAAGCAACTGGAAGCCATATTGCATAATTAACATATTAACAATAACAAACAATTTAATATGGCGTAGCTATTCTATATTTAGGAGTTATTAAGAATAAAAAGGAATGTAACAGAATGAATCAAAATAGATATATGTATACATCGTTAATAAGTACTAGTTACCACATGGCTTCTAGGGCGTAACGTATTTACTGATCGAGACCCGAGGGCGCGTAGCGCCCGAGGGGCGAGGTCAGTAAATACGTTACGCCATAAAGAAGCTATGTGGTAACTAGTTTATCACAAGAATAAGCGCCCTAGAAAGCGCGCTCGATTTTGAATTTGAATCTTTCAAGGAAGAATGGTATAGCATTCGCAGCAGCAGCTGACTACAAGCAGTATTTACTAGCGAAATCTAAAGACGTTACTCTCCTGTTGTAACTAGTTTATCACATGTCAACCCGTAAACAAGCGCGGTCGATTCTGCATCTTCTGAGGAAGAATGACGACGGGATCTCAGCCGGTAAATCTGAGGATCATCTCGCTAAATCTAGGTAGCTTTTGTTTTCACCTTGGACGATGAGGATTTTGAAGGGTTTTTGAAGCGTCCACGAACACGACGCACAACAAGCGTTCGTATATAACAGTGTGTTATATACGAGCTTTTTTCAAAAAAGTCCAGGGCCGGAAGAACTCTAATCTGATAATTTTGACAAAGGAACGGTTCGATTTCTGAACGAACTTCGCGTTCTTGTTACTATTTTTCGTAACTGTCTTGACTTCGGGCGTTCATTCTAATGATATTCATTTCGCTTGACAGTTTATTTAGTTGATTGATTCCCATGACCTTTGCGTAAACGCCTTGGCGCTTATGGTTTACTAACCGTGCTAGGTGTGTTAGTAAATTTTTTACTAACATACCGGTCTCTTTGATGTATGACGTCATCATGTGATAAAGTATGATATCGTAATACTTATTGTTTTATTATTGTTATTGTATTATACGATATAATATAATGATAAAATTTAAATAGATGAAGGGAAAAAAACAAAATATGTGTCAAAATGGCTTCCCATTAATTCATGGTAGGAATCATCTGGTCATCGGTACTCACCTGGGTTTGTATCATAGTTTTGTGGGCTTTTTGCAAACTTAAATCTTTCTCAGTGATGGTCATAATGTTTTGGTATGACCATCACTGAGAAGATTCAAAATTTGAAGTAGAATTATACTGAAAATTACAAAAACAGTGAACAGCAAAGTATATTCATTGAACTATCATTGAAGGGTTTGTACGTATCTACATACATCAATTTTAATCCAAGGAACACAATAATAATGATCCTGCTGAAGAACAAAACACTGTCAATTAACATTTTGTATACAAAAAGGTTTGTTCAAGCATTCCATGCATAATAGTTTTCATAGGATGTTGCGTTAACAAGGTTCTTCCTCCCACTGTATTGAAATTACGCTACACACAGCTCACCACTTGTTGCCTCATTCTCTTTCTCTGGTCTACCAGCATCCAAAGTGGTAGCAAAGATTTGAACACTGAAGGGTGTCTCAAAAGGTGTGGCCTTGAGCCTGATACTTGATAGGTTACCTCCTTCTTCACTGCAATACTCTGCCTTCTCAAAACTCACTTCAAGAGCTACGTAAGAATGTATATAAATATTCTGTAAGACTTAGTGTCCACAGTATGGATATAAATAAATATAATAATCAGCAGTGGTGGACCTGTGTATATAGACACTGATCAATGAACTTTGTCAGCTGGACGTTACAGTTCTAATAATAAACAGGCTGATCGTAACATGGCTGATACCATAATTTATTCACAATTATAATATCTCTTCTTTGTCAATTGCAATACAGTGAATACCCGTTAATCCGTTTCAATTTGTTTTCAAAGAATATGGTGCATGGATTAACAAGTTTGGCAGATTAACTGGATATTCATTGGTACTGGGAAATTGTGGTGAATTAAAAGGTTTGGCGGGTAAAGTGGTTGCGGATTAAAGAGAATTCACCATATAAAATTAGTTGATCCAGGAATACTGTAATATTTTCTGAATAAGTTTAAATCAGTATGTTGAGGAGGTGCAGCTCCTTGGAGGAGGGTACATCTGATATACTCCTGCTGTTAATGTAACAGTGTAACTTTGCTTCACACTAACAAGAACTTTAATGTTTTCGTATATTCCAACTGCCTTTATCAATTATTATGATTAAATTAAAAGGTATTTCAAATTCCAAAAAATGTAATAGTATGACATAGCATTATTGCGTGACCTTAGCCTACCTAGGCACTCAAGCCTTTGCAAGTGATAAACTCACTCAACTATTGATACTAATTATAATTCAAGAGGCAGCAATCTTGAATATTAATTGAATATACTTGTCGTTAGTAACCCCCAACAAAGATAACCTGATCTGAAGATAGAGTGTGTACATGGATTCTGGAAACAGTTACTGTACTCACAATCATCATCTTCAATAATGATAGTGATTGTGTTTGGATCTTTAACAACAATACCATCCTCTCCTCTTGATCTCAGGATGACACAGATGAAGGACTCAGTAGGCTCTGATATAAAATTCTTGACTATTGGAATTTCAGCTGTACTGGAAACAGTCTTGTTTTCACAAAGAGTTTGAAATTCCACAGTGTAAACACCTCCTGTGAAGTCTTCTCCATCTACATGTTGAAGAAGGTGTGGTTAGTATTCACATGTCAGTCAACAGGGACACCTCCTACAGTGATCACAGTCTATTACAATGATTGTACCTTTAGCTTCAGTTGGGAAGACTGGAATACAAGTGAAGGACGCAGAGAAGTTTCTCCCATACAGTCCACTACTCTGTAGTCGTAGTGGTACACTCCCTGAACCCTCCCTCACAGTTTGAGTAGATCTTTGAAATGATATCTGAACAGCTACAAACAGGGAAGATGAACTAATCTGATACTCTTACAATGGTCATTCCATGCATGCAAATAAGTAACGGTATTCTCATCACTAACAGTCGTCATCTGCAATGTTCACCCTCAGTGAGTCTGGTCTACCAGAGCTCAGATGTTGGCCAGAAGAGAGAACAAATCCAACTTCAAATGATTTGGTACCTTCCCATTTGTTGTTTGGAATAGTGACTACTCTGAACACAGATGATGATATTGATCCAGGTGTGAAGGTCACAGAAGGTGTGATGAGAGGGTTGTAGAAATAGTCCAAAAGATATTCTACAAGAGCAAACAATACAGATAGTCAGAGTAACTGTAGCCTTTACACAGAGCTTCATCAAAGTAGATACTCACTAGCTGTCCCATCTGTGAAGTTCAGGTTTAGTGTAAAATTCTGATCAAACGTTCCCTGTGCTACCAACTGGATGTCAATGACACTACCTTCAACAACAGTTAGCACGGAAGTGTTGAAGTGAACGGTCACTGTATATGGATTAAGTACAATTAATACAAATAGTAGATTATTATAATATTATATTGATAACACACTGTGTATGGAATGTGGCTAAATTTTGAATGCTCTACTCTCTCACTCCTCATTCAACCATACCGTTGACGGTTCACACGGAAATACAACTACCATTGATTTTTTTTTACCTTCAATCTGCTTACGTGGTGCGGATGATATGCGTGCATATTATGGTATTGTAGAATATGGGCCCCAAACATGAATATAATTAACTGTGGTGTGCAAGAGTCTTTTCTACATGTAGATCCAAAACATGATACAACAATATTTACAAAATAACAACTGAATTTCACAAATATGACATGTCTGGATCTGATAAATGAATCAGTCACTAGTCAACAAGGGATGCTTTGAATCTGAGAGATGGTTGGAGACCCAAACACCTACCATCCCAGTACATTTGTGGGAAGTACTCAATTAGAGACCTAAATAGTGCTTTTCGTTTGAAGTCAATAGCTTCTGTACTTTCCGAGATCGGAGTGTCCGAAAATTGATTTGTCCGATTGCTTAATAACTCTAACTGATCTCTTTCCGAACACTTGTATCTTCGTGAATGCTGACGCTACAGACTTCAAAGTACTCCTTTGTAGCTCTTCTTCGTCTTAGCGCCGTCCAAAAAATCGGCTTGAAATCTTCCTTCACTTTGTAGCACGCAATGTCCGAAATCGATCAATTACCGGACACTCTGTGAAAGACCAAATTTCGGACGAATTTATACTATTTGGGAATTTATATAGGCTGAATGTCGTTATTCGTCAATATAAATTTCTCTCTGCAATATAAATTTGTTCCAAATTTGGTCTTTCACAGAGGATTAGATAACTTGTTCGGATATCCTCACAGTAATACATATCCACCTCTAACTTTCATATTTTAAAGTAGACATGTACAGCTATATACTTTCGGATGTTTTCCGGGTTCTTCGTCGTTTCTCCACTCTGTAGTGAGGTCCGTCCGAAAGCTCATTCCTTTGTCCGAATATCGATTATTATCGGGCGTCTTTTTCGATCGACTCTAGCAGAGCCATGCGGTAAGCTACGAGGATCTTACTGAGTAGAGAGCGACTACATGTAATGACCTATGAACAATTTTTTTTATTAGGAGTCGGTAGGTTTTATAGTGCTAATGCTAGTGCTAATTTGGACAACTGTCCTACAATGCACTTTAATAACAATAATAATAATAATAACAATAAATTAAATATAGTTTTCGAGAAAAATAGCCAATTTTATGTGTCCGAATATAGGTGCTGTCCGACCATTGATTCTTTACTTTACAAGTTGTCGATAATACATTTGTCGTGACATTAATCAGTTAAAATTCTATACGGATGGCCGAATTTCGAGTTTCCACTCATTGACAAGTGTCTAATAATTTCGAGTTGAAACTGAAAATCGGACAAGAGACACGGGTTGTGGTTGTGTGGGGTTTGGTATTCCCTTCGGAATGAGGCACCCCACCATGTTCAGAGTACAAAGCACTCACCATTAGACCCAGACACACACGCTTCAAACCAGAGGGAAATAGAGAGGCAAACAACGACACAGAGCAATCGAGCCATCACAGCGAATACACTCCTGTATTGTGTGACAATAGAGTTGTTTATGCACTATGTGTACCCTGCTTGATCATAACTGCATTAGCTGTGTAAATTGTCACATGACCTTCCTACATCCATCTCAACAACATGGTTAGCCACAAACCCAGAAGCCATGCGCTAATATGACAATATTAATGTGTACTAATATGTGTGTACTAATATGTAATATGTCAATAGATGAATTAGTAATTCAAGGGTTCATAGCGGGGAATAAGTGGCCAATTTATTGTGGTAGCCAATCACAACACCCCATTCTATCATTCATGATGTGCATCCAATCTTAGGTTCACAAAATCACCTAATGTGCAGTAGGCGCATATAATATCCATTCAATATCTTCTACATGTATAGTATATACATAGTGTACATACGTGTGCCTGTTTATGTGCCCTCTACAGGTTACTCACTGTCATCATTCTAGATACTGATGGACCAGGTGTGTTGAGTAATAACTCCATCTCTAGCTACCACCTACTAGCTGTAGTGATGATGGTGGGTGGAGGGTGGGGGGTGGAAGGTGAGTAGAGCATGTCTTGTGTACCGACAGGACTATATGACAGCCATCAGCAAAAAAACAGGTTTAAACAAGCTTAAGGGTTTGATAGCTTTGGATGTAACACGTTCACGCCAGATCGTGCGAACATTAGAGTATCTACATATTATGCTGCAAATCACGGTCATGTAACCCGACTAAATCGGGATGGTACAGGTTCGTGATCGGTCACAGAACCGAACCAAACCCTCCTCGTATCCATAGTCAACATCTAACCACTCACCAGTACTCTGGGACGAACAGACGTGGAACCCGTTGAAAATAAGCAAACAAAGAACGAGAAAAACTGATCGAGTCATCTCAGCAAACAGTCCCTAACCACCTGTGGTGGGTTGCGTCATAGATAGCCGGGGGATGAGGTGGTCATTAAGCGTCACAAGTCACGTGCATAACAATGACCATTATTGGTCGTGTAGATATTTACCAAGCGGTAGCGAAGTCAATTAATCATGCATGATCTTGCGTTAGCGGTAGGAAGTTGCAGCTCAAGCATCTAATTGGTCCAAAGTGTGGCGTGTCGTGTATTTCGTATTGAACTCAGAAAGTACTCTAACAAGGCAAGATCAGTGTATAAGTTATATTAGGAGTCTACACTACCCTATAGCTACGTACCACATAACTTTAAGAATAAAATGGCATGCAGGTACATTTCTCCATCAACGTTTAGATTGATCGTTCATATTTTCAATTTACGTACTTCATTTGGCTGAACAAGTTTATTGAAAGGATCATTTCCCTCAGTCAGATGGAGGACAATGAATGTACATGAGATGGAGAAGATAGACTTGGGAGCAAGTACAGCTTTCAACCACGTGCACAAGTCAAAGGTGAGAGGTATTGAGCAATATCAGAATTAGTTGATCCAGTAATTCAAATACTGCATGTATACTTTCTGAATAGGTTGAAGTTGACTCTTTAATGAGGTGTAGCTCCTTGTAGGAGTGTACATCTGGCATACTACCACTGTTACTGAGACAGTGTAACTTTGCTTCACACTAATATAAGCTTTCATGTTTTGGTAGTTTCAACTACTTTTATCAATGATGAAATGATAAGGCATGTTAAATTGCAAAAAGTTATGTAAAATTATGAAATAGCATGATTGCATGAACTTAGCCTACTTAGGCACTCAAGCCTTTGCAAGTGATAAAATCACTCAACTATTAAATAATTCAAGAGGCAGCAATCTTGAATACTACTTGAATATACTTGTCGTTAGTAACCCCCAGCAAAGATAACCTGGTCTGAAGATAGAGTATGTACGTGGATTCTGCATGTATTGAAGATCCTTCAGTGACAGTGACTACATCCTCAGTTAACCCAACAGTGAGCATTAATGATAGCAGAATAATATAACAGAGCATGTACTGGTGTACGTATGTGAATCCACTGGTACACACCACATGTGTACCCCGCTTGATCATAACTGTATTAGCTGTGTAAATTGTCACATGACCTTTCTGATCCATCTCAACAACATGGTTAGCTACAAAGCCAGAAGCCACTAATACGTCACACATCCGTGGAGAGTTGGTGGAGAGTGGCTTGTGAACCCTCAAGTTTGATGTACACACCTATAGCTATCTCAAGATCAAAATAATATCATATGACTTTGTAGTGTTGAGATGTATTCGACATCATGTTTGTATTCAACGTCATGTGCAAACATGTATATATGCCACGTGTGTGTATTATGAAAATGTGTGCATGTTGACATGTATGTGTGGTATGTGATATAGCCCGTGCTCACATATTGGAAAATAAAAACAGAGTGTACACAATGTCTAAAGGTCACTGTGCATAATAAGAATACACTCACTCAAAGTCTCACTGCTGTTGTTCACAATGGAGGTTTCCAGAGAATGAGGATTCTCTAAATGGACAGCAGGTACATCCCGAGGTTGACAACCATACTGAGTAGCCAGTGTCATCATGACAACAACATGCACACAAAGCAGGTACTGTATCAATACCTTCTTGAAGTGACAAACAACTGACAGGTTTCCATGACAAAACCACACACGGAGAAAAATCACATAGTAGGTCTTCGGCCTTTTGCTTCTATAGGAAATTTCTCATTACAGGTCACACCAGTAAACGGAGTCTTGTACTTTCCATTGGCCATGAGCCTGACCTGTACTGTCCCAACATCTTCTACTAAAATACTGTCAGTCATTAAAGAGATACCAATTGCAATTTCATCTCAGTAAAAAGTGCCCACCTGTGGTGGGTTGAACCATATAAAGTGGTCATATAAAACATCTACTAAGTCACGAGCATAACAATGACCATTGCTAGGTTGATCAGTGTATAGTATACTGACAAGATCAGTGTATACCACATTACATGTATCTAGTTCCAATTTAAAATTAATAGTCATGCACATACACTTCACTATTTATTTTTAGATCCATATTTTATTAATTCATTCTCTTCATTGCATGGCAAGTACAGCAGTAGTCAATGTTTATGTATTATAATAACAAAACCAATGTACTAATACTGGATATGGACAACCACTATAATCCGCCAGTACAAATATGACATCAATTCTCTAGAATGTACACAGTAGACGTCACAAGCTGCATTTGCAAATTATAGCAATCGTTAGGATCTCTAACTGTGTTTGTGTACTACAAAACTAACATACAGGTGAGATCTAGAGTAATACACACCGTTAACTATATGTTATATAAACCGCATGACTATGTGTACACATAAAGATGTGTATAAACACCACTACAACTGTAGTCAATAATGACATTAGTTTTTTTAATACGTATGCACGCAATAGTACTGTTGCTGCAACCTGCATGTGTAGACTATAGCAGTCACTACATCTCCTATTGTGTTTATGTACTACAAAACTAACATAAGGTTGAGAGTTAGAGTAATACACACCATATGAGTAGCTACTTCACTGTGACATCAGTTCCCTTCAATGCACACAGTAGATGATGGCTTGTTACATCCAATCAAGTCCTTTGATTTACATTTCAGGACAATGCGGAAACAGTTAGTGTTTCCAGACAACAGCTTCACTCTGACAGTCCTCACTTCAGAGCATACATTCAGCTTTTTGAAAACAACTGACTTTGTCAGCATACGAAAGTCCACTCCTGAGGAATGCAGTATGAGGAGTTTATATTGTATACACACTCATTGGTGCATGACCATGTATACAATTAAATGTACATTGAGGAGAGTTACCCTGCATGGCAAATTCCCAAGACTGAAAAAATCGTAAATTGCCACCAAAATGTGGGACGTAAATTTTCATTGAACAACTTACACAACTAAGGTGAGAGCTGTTTCAGTTTTTAAAGGACTGCTTTGGACATTCTATATTGCAATTGACTTGACTCGCAGACAAACAAATCCCCAAACAAACAGTAAAATACACTGGTATTTAGAAAGGACAAGTATATCAACATGGGTTGGATCAATTCTTGAGGACACCTTGTATTCACATGGGGATATAACTATGGTAATGGTAGTCAAATACATGCTATATACATGTACACACATGATGATACACCACACACACATACAGTCACATCCATGTGAACACGCGGCATGCATACATATACATACACATAATAATAGGTATGCACCATGTACAGACAGACACACACACACACACACACACACACACACACACACACACACACACACACACACACACACACACACACACACACACACACCACAAACGCACACACCGCCACACACCTTTCTCGGCAGTGGTTGATTCTATACAAACTTTACATTTCAGTTTCCTTGTAATGCATCCCGTTCGATTCACCCTCAATTTGACAACGTCTCCCTCACCTCCAGTGACATTTGATTTCACAAAGCTCACAAGCGGTACTATACGGATGGAATACATGTTTAATCACTCATGCTTGATGTCTAGCACAGTTCGGGATGAAGTAATTCATAAAAGTTAATGAGAATCTGTACAAGATATGTAATGGATGAGTCCAATCTTAAAAGCATACATTATTGAGCAAACAGTCATCATTCATTATTAAAATGGTAATAAAAATCAGACATAAATTACATTTATCGTCAATAATAGAACTAATTGAAACTGCCTGTATCATTTGTTGTCAATGTGGAGATTGACAATACTCAAATCAGCTTCACAACAGAATATACTAATGCTACTTCAAATCCCTTGGCTGTATTTGTTTATTGAAAGGATCATTCCCCCGGACCGGATGGAGGACAATGAATGTACTTAAGATGGAGAAGATGGGAGCCAGTACAGCTTTGAAACACGTTGTGTGACAATAATATTATACAGAAACTACTAGAGAGATATGTCAGTATTTCATGCTGACTGAACAAAAAATACCTGCACACTCAACACATTTGCTAGGAAACACTAACCATTAGTGTCATTAATAGCCACTATAGCCTTTGTGGGTTCCACTGCCATAATACCTAGGCTATCTCCATTGGTGAGAGCAACAAAATTCAGTCCAAAGTACTCTGTACACTCAGTAATGTTGTCAAGTAAGAGTGGAATGAATAGAGAAGTGGAGAGTGGACCAAGGGCTGGACTGAATTGGACCACACCTCCTCCTGGCAAGGATCGGGGATCAGTGTAGTCAACACCTGAAGAACGACAACCAGACATTAATATGGGATTGCTAGACAATTTGTATGTACAACATCCAGTACATGCCTTAGATGACTGCTTGCTTGCTATCAATTGGTACTTCGATCATGTTACAGTCTCTGTATTGTTAGTGTGGGGTATATATTTCACTTGGAATTTCTTCACCAAAAAGCATTTCCAAGAATAAAATAATTAATGGCAACTTTTTAACTAAACAAACAATCATCTTGTGTCGTCCATGTTCTCTATGACTTCACAACATTATAGAGCACTTTCACGACATGGATGACTTAAACCAGTCCAATCTGCAACAAAGTCTTCTCTAACCATGGTGGAGCAAAGTTTGGTCACATTAGGTTTGGTCAAAATGCTATTTTGTATTTGGCAGTACATAAGAATGAAAAATGCAATATCAGAGAACAAGAGAGATACAACGGACAAGACTAATAGTTGTCAAAATAGCTTCCCATCATTACAAGGTAGGAATCATCTGGTCATCATTACCTGGGTTTGTATTTTAGCATTATTGGATATTAATTAAATCTTTCCTCCGTGATGAACATTAGATGTGGGTATGACTATCACTGATAAAGATTTCATTTGAAGTACGCTTTTCATTGAAAATTACTCGAATAGCGACTGGGGAAACCTAACATTCATCCAAATACCATGGATGGATAGGTATGTACATACATCATTTTCAATCTGAGGTACACCATATTTTCTTGCTGAAGGACAAAACAAAATGGCTCCCTGACATTATACAAAAAGGTTTGCTCAAGTATTCCATAATAGTTTTCGTGGAATGCCACATATACCACCTTCTGCCTCGCACTGTATTGAAATTACAGCACACACAGCTCACCACTTGTTGCCTCGTTCTCTTTCTCTGGTCTACTAGCATCCAAAATGGTAGCAAAGATTTGAATACTGAAGGGACTCTCAAAAGGTGTAGCCTTCATCCTGATATCTGATAGTACCTGTCCTTCTTCACCGGAATACTCTGCCTTCTCAAAACTCACGTTAAGAGCTACATAAATATTAACTTATTCCGTAAGTGTCCACAGTATGGCTATAAATGAATATAATTATCAGCAGTGGTTGACCTCTGTACATAGACACTGATCAATGAACTTGTCAGCTGGTGGTTACAGTTCTAATAATTAACAGGCTGATCATACCACATCTCGTACTATAATATTCGTATTATTCACGATTAATATATATTTCTTCTTCGTCAATATTAGATTTATATAGTTGATCCAGGAATACTGTACACTTTCTTAAATCAGTTGAAATCAGACTCCTTGAGGAGATGTAGCTCCTTGGAGGAGGTTACATCTGGTATTATGCTGCTGATACTGTGACAATGTGACTCTGCTCCACATTTGATGTTTTGGCAGTTTCCAACTATCTTTACCTTAAACGTAGAGGTAACGTATGAAAGGCGAGGTGGTGCATGCATCAAACCGGAACAAAATGGCTGCCTGATTCTTTTCACAATCAGGATTTTCTAACAATTTATACTGTTAAATTGGCCGTATACACTACACAAAACATACATATGTTACAAAATCAATACACTAAAGGGAAGCAAAGAACAGTAAGTATTACCAATATAAATGTAACAAGTTAATTATCACTAGTGACTTGCTGTGAGATTTTGTTGGTCAAGTGCATGAGTCAGTCAAATTCACACAAGATCTCCCTGCACTGCATGGCTTACAATTAGTAACATATTCTGAAAACCTTAGTTGGCATATGAGCTATTATTTTCATTTTCACTTTGAGATATATGAAGAGCTTTGCGAACTTCACTCAGAATTGCGAGATGACTGAACCACCAAAGAAACCACACTTTACCTTCAAGATTGAAGATGAATCAGACAGAGACCAGCTGAAATAACTTTGAATAGAGTATATAGGGTCTTTTGAATCTGATTTAATTCTATGAAGCAGAAAATCTTTCAAAGAGTTTCTTATCATTTCACTCAAAACACTTTCCATTTTGCAATGAACATTTCCATTATAAAAAGAATCAAGCATGGGTCCACAAATTTGCAAACCCACAAAGATCAAAGGGAGATCAAAGAGTGTTTACAGATTCAAAACACAAAACAAATAACAATAATTAATTTGTTCAATAAACTTGCAGCTGTTGCAGCTGATGCCTCATTGGGTTTACAAATTCGTGGACCCAAGCCTGATTCCTTTTATAATGGAAATGTACATTACAAAACGGAAGGTGTTTCAAAAGAAATATGAAATCAATGGACAGATGTTTAATGTATACCTTTACTTTCTTCATTTACTTGTTTAAAGTAAAATTAGTACAGTGTTGAGGTAAATGAAGAAGCACTACTAGGAGAGCTTCACCATTTGGTCTTTGAATTGTGCGCCTATTAATTTTCTCAAATGTGACCACCCACTCTTTATACTCAAACAAAAACCTGGATTTGCTGGTTAGCATTTAAGAAAGTGATCACTATGTTTAGAGATCGAATGATAAGGTATGTTACAAAAATCGTGAAATTACGCAGAAGAAATTAGTAGGACCTTAACATACTTACCCACTCAAGCTTTTACATGTAATGAACTCAATATACTATTGATACTAGTTAAAGTTCAACAAACAACAAATCTCACATAATGACACTTGTTTGGTATCCCCCAACAAAACAACCTGATATAAAGATAGAGTATGTACATGGATTCTGTAAACATACTCACAATCATCATCTTCGATAATAACAGTGAGTGTGTTTGGGTCTCCAACAACAATACCATCCTCTCCTCTCGGTCTCAGGATGACACAGATGAAGGACTCGGTAGGCTCTGATATTATATCATCCGCTATTGGAACTTCAACCATACTGGAATCAGTCCTTTTTCTACCCAGAGCTTGAAATCTCACAGTGTAAATACCTCTTGTGAAGTCACCTCCATCTACATGTTGAAGAAGGTGTGGTTAGTATTCACATGTCAGTCAACAGGACACATCCTACAGTGATTACAGTCTAATACAATGATTGTACCTTTAGCTTCAACTGGATTGACTTCAATACAAGTGAAGGACACAGAAAACCTTGTCCCATACCGTCCACGACTCTGTAGTTGTAGTTGAACACTTCCTGAATCCTCCCTCACAGTTTGAGTAGATCTTTGAAATGATATCTCAACAGCTACAAACAAGGAAGATGAATGAATCTGATACTCTTGCAATGGTCATTCCATGCATGCAAATAAGTAACAGTATTCTCATCACTAACAGTCGTCATCTGCAATGTTCACTCTGAGTGTGTCTGGTCTACCAGACGTCAGATTTGGGCAAAGTGGGAGATCAAATCCAACTTCAAATGATTTGATACCTTCCCATTTGTTGTTTCCAACAGCAGTTACTCTGAACACAGATGATGATATTGATCCGGGTGTGAAGGTCACAGATGGTGTGATGAGAGGGGGGTAGAAATAGTCCAAAAGATATTCTGCATGCGCAAACAACACAGACAGTCAGAGTACCTGCAGCCTTTACACAGCTTCATCAAAGTAGACACTCACTAGCTCTCCCATCTGTGAAGGTCAGGTTAACTGTAAAGTTCTTATTGAATGTTCCCTGTGCTACCAACAGAATGTCAATGGTGCTGCCTTCGACAACAGTTAGTGCGGAAGCGTTGAAGTGAACAGTCACTGTGGTACAATTGTAATAGTAATGCGCAATAGTAGATTATCACTTACTATTCCATACACAGCGTATTATAGTTTAACTGTTGGAGTTTAAAAATAAAATGCCAAATTTAATGTGGATAAATTTTAATTACAATTGTACAGCTTCTACACCTGCATTGATTGGTAAAATATAGAGTCATATTACCAACAGCAACCATGTACCCGAGGATCAAGATCAACCTCCACCATGGGGGAGAGAACAGAAGTCCAATTTTACATGTCGACCAAATGTAGACATCAGATCCAATGCCAATATACACAATTTGCCATGCAAGTACAACCCAGCTCAATCATGAGTTTTTATAACCACATAAAATCAAACCCAATCAAAATTAATGTGGATAAGTTTTAATCACAAATGTACGGCTTCTACACATGTATGGTATGGTATGGTATGGAGACTTATTTAAACTGGGAAGGCCTTAGCCATAGGCTACTTCACAAGGCACCCAGTATATGTATGGCTTAGTGCTATCACCCTATGCAACCAAAGACCAAGACGAGCACCCACACTGTAGGGTGGGAACAGATGTTGAATTGCATGTTTGCCAAAACCAATGCCGGGTATGTGCAATTTGGCATGTGAGTATATGAACCAGCTACGGCAATAATATATGAGCTCCGTGATGTTTGATTCATCTGACTATCTGACATTAATTTTGAGGTTCCAATGACATGAGATAAACCAGGAGTGAGTGTGCTTGTACGTATAATAGGTCGTGTCGGAATAACATTCACCCGTGATGTCACATACACACAAGTCATGGCGATGGAAATTCGACTACGTAAAACTGTGGTAAAACCACTGATCGAGAAACGCGAGAATCAGGAGAGTCAGCATTTAATGGTAACCGACAGAGGGAATATTTTACGAAGCGCCTCACCGGGCACTCAAACGTCTGATATCGGAGACGTGTTTGTGCGGAGTTTGTTATTCCCCTCAAAATGAGGCGCCCCGCTCCGCCGTATTCAAGCTACAGTATAATATGTACTACACAAAGCACTTACCAATAGACTGAGACGCGCAAACGTCGAACCCCACGCCAATCAAGAAGAAAACGAGACAGAGCGATCGATCCATCACTGTGAGCATGCGTAGTACAGAGTATACTGAGAATAATAGTCCGTGTGTCATAATGGAGTTGTTTATGACGTGTGAATGCGCGGGTAGATGTGAAGACGTAATCAACTTCATTAGCTGTGTAAACCGTCACACGACCTTCCCACGTCCATCTCAACAGGATTGTTATTTGACACAATAGACAACCCACTAGCATGCCTCTCATCAATGAATATACTTAATAATATCAAATAACCACCAGTGCTGCCAGTTGAGCTGAACTAAAATGTGACAATGCTGAGACCATACAATGAACTGGTCCGGGATTGTAGCAGCTGGCTATGGTGACATTGTCGATCAAATGATTATACAGTTTTTGATGAATGAATTACTTCTAATTTGTACCTGTCAGAACATTGACTATACTGTAGTACTCTTGATGCATGTACATTATTATACACTTATATGTGTCAGAAACATTTATATGCAAGATTTGTAATTGAATTATAACTTTCATTCCACCCAGACAGGGGTGGTTCTGTAGCATGCCATGAGGTATTATCTACTTTGTACAAATAGCAGTTTAACAGGAAGGGAAATCCCCCCCATGAAGCATCTATTACAATTTAATTAATGGATGGTCTGAAATGAGAACAATCTCCAGAAAGTAGTCACAACTACATTAAAACTGATTATTCTTGAGTGTATCACAGTGCAAAATACACCAATAAAAATCAAGGAAATTGAGATTCATGATTTTGACTTGCTATACCATACTACGTAGTGTTGTTATAGTACATACCCACACAGTAATCAAGTACATCATGATCAGTCTGTCATTATTCAAATGGCATACTGAGTAGAGAAAGCTGGATTGCTTATCAAATTACACAATTCCAGTATGCCCCCCCCCCCCAATCCTCAGTGTGTACTCATAATCACTCACCATCACACATGCACAACTGACATGTACCCATACATACATGGTTGTGTACCTTTTGCTGCAATGAATTAATCAGCTTCTTGTTTTATTTTTAATTTGCTTGCCTGCATAGATTCATAATGGTTTCAGCACATTGGAGTGGAAATATTCAACTAATTATATTATGTAATTATAAATCTCACACACATGTGTAATTATGACTATGCATTATTGGGTATAATCAGTCATGCATCTTAATTATTTATAATATATTCAAGATTGGAAGTATCATATTAAGTAAAATTATAATTGAGGAGGATATACCGGTAGTTCCTTTAAAGTTACCTGCTGCCTACGTGATCTCAATTATGTCACGATATGAATAATAATAATAATTATTAAAATTACTAACTAGATGATTAAATTAATTGAGTAAATGTAATTGATAGATGATGTTACACACTGTTGATAATGAGTGACTGAATAATATTTCACACCTCAAGTATTATTGC
>OZ026564.1:367500-392500 GCA_964020155.1 Chondrilla cf. caribensis | reverse complement strand
AAAGTGTGCACACATCAGCACTGGAGTACAGGTACTGGTGTGTGCCTGGGAAACAGCATAGTTCACTATTATAGAAAGGTTTCATTTGTTGCGGGAAAAATTGACTGAGACGAGGCAGGAAATTAGTAAACAATTTCACAACGTTCAATTTTCCATTGCACTATGCCTTAGTACAAAATTGTCTATACACCAGGGAACAACCATGACTCAATACTCGTATTGCCATTGTTAATACATACAAATGCAATTGTACACATTTCATACACACATGTACATAAACTGAAGCACAGTATCCCTGTATTGTAATAGTGTCACCACTGTGACACACATCAAGAGTACACATGCATATAAATGTACACTTACAATTGACGCGGTGCAATACACATATGCTTAATATACATTAATGTACTTTTTCACTTCTGCATGAAAACCTCACCACACGTACCATTTTCATCTCTTATTGTCACCTCTAGGGTTCCATTTTCAATGACATAGCATAAGCTGTTTGTGGTTTGCTGAAGTTGAACTGTGAATGTTTCATCCCCTTCGTTCAACTCATCATCAAATATCATCACAATTCCCGGCTGAACCACAGAACCATCAGGATCAAAATCAACTGAGACCAAGCTGCCATTAAAGTCAACTCCACCTAAAGAAAAAGGATGTGGTCAGTGTAGTAAGATTACTTAATGAATTTGAAATAAGAAATGAAGCACCATACCAAAATGGGTGTGGTTGGAATGAACTTTGTGCTGTGATTAAAAGTTATAATAAACAAACATGACCTTTAATCACAACAACAAGCTATCCCATGCAATGTTAACTACACCCATTCTGGTATGGTGCAGTATGAACAATAATATGCTACCCTACAGACCCTTGAACCTGAGCTACAGTCACACTTTGTTTATCCAACATTCATTCATCTGATAAACCCAATTATCCAACAGTCCTTCAGGATTGCCTTCACTGAGGCATGGACAATGTACCCTGGTTGGCACAACACTTGATATATTTTATAACAAATTTCAAACACAGTTAGATAACCCGGGTCCCACTCCGTATATTCAATCACCAACATAATATAAATGTACATAGTATCAAAGTGGCACCCAATGCAGAACATTGATCACACATACTAGTGGCTGATCCATTGAGAGATGCTATGGAGACAGTGAATGCAGCATCAAAATTATCATCAACTCTGACTATCAGAAGCAATGTGTCACTTTCTGAAACAGTAGTCATGTCTGCTTCCATGGTAACAGTCACGCAGTCATCGTCAACAATAGTCACCCGTGTCCTCACAATACCACCAGCTGTAATGCTCTTGTTGGTGAACTCTGGAGGCACCTCTAGTCTGGCTGTAAACCGCTCTCTCTCCTCAGCAGTGTTGTCATTAATCAGATAAATGGAGACATTTACACTTGTCTGGAATGGAGCAAAGTCTACTCTAATCTGATCACCAACAAAGTCAGTACCATCTGTGGAGGATGGGATGAGTAGTCAGTGTGTGTGTGTGTGTGTGTGTGTGTGTGTGTGTGTGTGTGTGTGTGTGTGTGTGTGTGTGTGTGTGTGTGTGTGTGTGTGTGTGTGTGTGTGTGTGTGTGTGTGTGTGTGTGTGTGTGTGTGTGTGTGTGTGTGTGTGTGTGTGTGTGTGTGTGTGTGTGTGTGTGTGTGTGTGTGTGTGTGTGTGTGTGTGTGTGTGTGTGTGTGTGTGTGTGTGTGTGTGTGTGTGTGTGTGTGTGTGTGTGTGTGTGTGTGTGTGTGTGTGTGTGTGTGTGTGTGTGTGTGTGTGTGTGTGTGTGTGTGTGTGTGTGTGTGTGTGTGTGTGTGTGTGTGTGTGTGTGTGTGTGTGTGTGTGTGTGTGTGTGTGTGTGTGTGTGTGTGTGTGTGTGTGTGTGTGTGTGTGTGTGTGTGTGTGTGTGTGTGTGTGTGTGTGTGTGTGTGTGTGTGTGTGTGTGTGTGTGTGTGTGTGTGTGTGTGTGTGTGTGTGTGTGTGTGTGTGTGTGTGTGTGTGTGTGTGTGTGTGTGTGTGTGTGTGTGTGTGTGTGTGTATTGGTGTGTATATCTGTTTATAGATGTATCTGGATTGGTACAAAGTACAGTGTGTTCATATACTCACTTGTAGCTGTTTCACTCATCAACACAACAATGATGTAGAACTTAAAAGATACTGAAACATTAGCCTGCACTGTCAAATTCACTGTGTCGACGCCTCCTTCAGTGACAGTGAGCCTTTCAGTTTGCAAATTAACAGTGACAGCTGTATAGATATATAGCAAGGTATTGTATTATACATGACACATGATAGATGTTGAGTAGTATGATAAAAATGGACTCCTGCAGTATGTGAGAATAGGTTGGTCTAATGGACACATCCAACCAACCACCCATCCACCCAAACACATACACACACACACACACACACACACACACACACACACACACACACACACACACACACACACACACACACTGCAACTGTACTCACCATCGTTGTCATTGATAACCACAGTGGCTGTTGTATCAAGCTGTATCACATTGGCTCCACTCCTGACACTTGAGGAGATGATGCTGTAACTAACAGTGAACTGTTCAGGACCTTCTGTTACGTTGTCATCTGTTATTTCTACGGAGAGTGGAGTTGAGAACTGTTGACCAGCAGAGAAGGTCACAGAATCTGTTTTCTCCTCGAAGTCTGAACCAGTAGCTGTTCCATTGACTGTCCTCACCAGAACATGGAAGTCAAAAGTGTATTCAGCAGGGACGTACACTTCAGAAGATACTTCACGGACAACTTCAAAGTACACATCAAGAGAACTGGCATCCTCATCAATCTCAAAGTTGGAAGAATTGAACCTCACTAAGATCTCTGTAACAGCAAATGTAGACAAGATGGATTACAAGGATGGTAGTCAAAATATAAAGAGCACAGCATAATAATCATGTCAAATATAACGGACAATGCCAGTCAGAGACTCAATGTTATCAACAATTTAGATAATATTATGTTGTGCAATTGCATGGGGACATTAAATCATACTATAATATATATATATATATATATATATATATATATAATACACACCAATTTGACACCACAGTATACCTACCACTGATGTCCTTTATAGCCACTGTGGCTTGCATATATATAATATTTTATTACTATGTTATGTACGTACATGACAGGTTATGGTCTATACTCACCATTGGTGTCATTAATGGCTACTATGGCTTGTATTGGGTCCACTGGTGTCACAACTACTGGACTATCGTCACCAGTGAGAGGAACAAAACTCAGTCCAAAGTACTCTGTACCCTCAGTAATGTTGTCAAGTAAGAGTGGAATGAACAGAGGAGTGGAGAGTAGACCATTAGAAGGGTCAAATTGGACCACACCTTCTCCTGCATCCAAAGTGGAATTCGTGTAGTCCACACCTGTCAAACAACAACCATCATCAAGGGAGCATACATCCAGTCACTGATGGAGAACAGCTAACTGACCTGTTGTTGCTTCCACCCTTATGTCTGATCGAGTTCTCTCTCGATCAAGGTAAATTAAGATTACTTGTACCCGAAAGGGCCTCTCAAAAGATGAAGCTAGAAGTCTTATCTCAACTGAGCCACCTTCTTCTCCAGAATAGCTTGCTGTCTCAAATCTCACTCTAAGAACTGAAGGATACAACCAGTCAAGTAAATATGTATATAGCCACATATGCATGTGATCCATATGCTTCACTAATCATAATTGATAGAGAGATATTCTGTGTTAAAATTCTCAGTACTTGAATCCACATTCATAAATATAGTTGAACACATCCACAATAGAGATGGTTACACATACATACAATGAATTCCTGTCAAACCACCACATCTTTATCTGCCTAAACCTTTCATCCAGTACAGTTTTGAGTTTCAAGTTTCCAAATACCAATATGATACACAAGTACTAGTGAATATCAGTTATTCCACCAAAGTCGTTAATCAACAGATATATTGATACAAGTAATTCGAGTTTAAAACCCCATGAGGCTAAGGAGCGTATCAATATGAAATAAACTATATGAGATAAACTACACACATCATGAGGTTATATACATACTACAGGACCCCCTACCCACAACACTCACGGTCGTTGTCTTCAATGGCTACTGAGATGGTGTCGGGGTCTTCAGCAACCACACCATCATCACTGGTCCGACTCTGTCTGAGAAGAACGCAAAAGAACGATTCTGTTGTTTCTGACACATCATCGTCAACAATGGCAATTTCGGCCACACTGGACGCGGACGTCAAGGAGTTTGATGATGTGTTAGTGAAATTGACAGTGTAGACACCCCCAGCGAAATCCTCTGCATCTACAAAGTTGAATGATTGCAGGTAATGGATGTGTAATAGTGTACTAATTACACATCTTTGGGTTGTCTTGCCAGCTATACCATGCAACTCAGGAGAACTTCAATTGAAACATTCAGTACAGCAAATCAAGCCCTATCCAAGCTACCCTCACAACATACATGAGAAGTGAGAGTATGGTCTAGCTGAACAGACAATCATCATCTGATACAGTACAAATGACTGTCCTTGCAGACATTTTACATTGGTACGTAGCTTGTTAGACAGTATTGAGAAATCAATTTTCCTACACCAATGGATATTACACCATTATACTATATCATGATATCAGAAAGAATTCCTGAGCTTTATCCTATAGCTATTAGTATAGCCGGCAGAAAATGGCCTAGACTGCATGTCTGCATCAAGGATTAATGATTGCACTGACAACATGTGAGAACCTTTAGCCTCCACGGGGTGGACTTCCATACAAGCAAAGGACACTTGAAAAGGTTTGCTGTATTGTCCACGGCTTTTGAGTCTCAACTGTAAGCTTTGAATGCTCTCCTTCACCTCCATAGCAGAGGTTTCAAATGATACCAGTACCACTGTGGAAGTAAGCATGACAACACCACCATAACCACCAGTACTTACATACATTTGTAGTGAATATTTTAGTATGTGAATTCCAATAAAGACTTGAGAATAAGAGGAATAGAATGAGGTACATACATGAAGCATGGAGGGTCAGCAAGGCACAGGAGATGCATGGATGTAGGAGTCTCGATGGGAATCAAAGATGGGGGGGCACACGGGTCACAGAGGATAGTGATAAGAAACAGGTAATGGAGAGAGTGAAGAGATACAGACAGGGTATGGCAAACAAACACGGTACAGGAGAAACTATAGAACAGTCAAAAACAAGAGTAGAGTACAATGCATAAGTAGAAACACATTAAAGAACAATTCCCCTTTGAATGGCACACATAAAGGTATAGTGTCAGTGAATAGATCTCACTGTAATCTAAATAGATACATGAACTCACAATCACTGGTCACTGCACACTGGATAGCATGCATCCTCCGGTGGTGAGTTCTGTTGCCTGACACAACAGGTTCAAGCTCAAGATTGAACGTCTCCAGTGCTTCAATCCGGTCATCATCAACAAGGGTCAGGTTAGCACATTGTTCAGAGGAGTTCACAGTAAAATGGAGTCTGGTTGAAATACCTGTGACACCTACAGGATCTGTGAAGATGGAGGAGGACAAGAAGCCTGAGCAAGTCACACAGCCGTGGTCTACAATAGTGCCACACAACACAGAGTGCAAAATCAGTCCCATGCAGTAACAAAACTAGGAGAGATACCATGCACTGAGCCTTTACTGATACAGTGACCCACAATAATCCAACACTCCCTGGGGAAACATTTACATGTCGTAGTCAAGAAGGTTGTCAGATTGTGGAAGTTTCTATATACAGTCTAGTCAATAATGATGGGAGTCTATCAGAATTTAGTCAGATTGATGTTCGATTATGGAGTTGAGTTGGTGGAGGTGTTGGAATACAGAGGCTCCACCGTGATATACGTACGTACCTCCTTCACTAGTTTGAAGAGTGACAATAACCTCAGCAGGAGCCTCTCTGAAGCCGCATAACTTGACACATGTGTAAATCCTTCTGGAGTTGTCAGACAAGACACTGGAACATTGGGCTCGGCTGAATTCAAACTCAACTGTAGAAATATTGACATAAATAATAATCTTACACAAATACCCAAAATGAAGGTAGATGATATAAAAGTAACTTATTGTATACCAAAAAGCAGTACAGTAGATCCTGTATGTTTGTTATTCATAATCGAATATAACACAGCTCTTCCATCACACACATAATCAGCCCTCATATAGGATTCAACACACGTTTGACCCATATCAATGAATCTCAACATTCAGTACTTTTGGGACACATACAGTCTACCACTAACAGTTATACATACATGGAAATCCTTTAAAGTATGTAACCAACAGCAGTATCTCAGTCTCCTACCCTACACACACTCACCCTCCTCTCTCCTACCCTACACACACTCACCCTCCTCTCGCCTACCCTACACACACTCACCCTCCTCTCTCCTACCCTACACACACTCACCCTCATCTCTCCTACCCTACACACTCTCACCATCCTCTCTCCTACCCTACACACACTCACCATCCTCTCTCCTACCCTACACACACTCACCATCATCATCCTCAATGACCAGTTCCGCTGTGCTACTCATCCACCCAGTAGCTTGTGGTGTGCTGGCTCTGGTGATGCTAACAGAAGCATATTCAAACAGTTTAGGATCATCACACGCTGATGTCGGTCTCTCTAGTACATCATCATCAGTTATATTCACATTGAAGCACACCCTTGCAACACTAGCAGGGAAAATAACCACCATGTCCTCCAGTGGCGTGTAGTCCAGGTAGGCTGCAGTGCGAACAGAGATGAATGTCATGTGCATGATAGTCATATGATCAGCCTCACCACTTATCCCTATGTTCTGTGGATCATAAAATGTACCAAATACATAATACTGTGAAACACATCCTTGATAAACCATGGTGTACTTAATGGTGTCAGTCATTTATCACAGGAAGCACATGTAATAAGTGACAGCCACCACAAAGTCCCATGGTTTACCTAATTCAAGCTATTTACCTTCAGCTCGTGGTCTGCCATCCATTATGTTACCAGTGGATACAGTGACACCCACTTGTGATCGAATATCTCCTCTTCTTTCAACACAGAATTCAGCAGGACCTTCTCTCTCCACCACTGTCACCTCGGGAGCTGTGAACTCAATCTCCACTGAAGTACAAACAATGAAGAATGTATATATCATGTTCAATGAGTTGTGTACATGCGTAGGGTGGACAGTGAGTGGTGTATAACTGTGCAGTGGGTGGTGTACAACTATGCAGTGAGTGGTGTACAACTATGCAGTGGGTGGTGTACAACTATGCAGTGAGTGGTGTACAACTATGCAGTGAGTGTTGTACAACTATGCAGTGAGTGTTGTACATTTGCGTAGGAAGGTAAAACCAGGGTTGTTTTGAAAACAGTGCAGTAAATGTGTGGGGAAAACATCCTGCTACTAATGAGGTGCAAACAGCTGACACCATCCCATAGATGTTACACATAAGATAGCAAACAACAAACACAGACTTACTGTCATCGTTAACTATGGTAATGTTAGCCTCTCCAAGCTGAGGACAAGTGCTGACCAGCACATTACTAGCTGCCACTGTTGGTTGGAGCATGACGACAAAAGTCTCATCTCCTTCAAGGACATAGTCACTGTTGACTTCAATCAAATAATCCACACTAGCCACTCCTGCTGGGATGGTCACTGTGTACAGTACAGTGGGGAGGTCCCCACCATCTATGGGGGTACGAAAACAGGTACACTTTCAAAGAATTACACCGAGGTCATGAACAGCAGATATCTGTAAAAAACAGGTTATTTTATATACTGTCCAATTATTATTTAACTGCTATCCGGATTTGCAGCTGTTTTTATCACATTATCAGATAGGAACAATAAACATTGCTTGTTTTTGTCAATTCTTGACTGATGAATCTCATTAATGGCTTTAAACTGGCTCAAACTAAAGAAGCCAATAACATGTTGACCCATAATTAGGTTAAATTCCAGCTGATATCTAATTATGGACATGTCAACAATTGACCACTTTATTGTCAGCTCAGACTCACGTCTGCACAATGTCCTGAGATGTTACCAATAAAGTTTAATTGTTTGTTTTATGGGTACGTGAGGGTCGCTAATTAGTTCACTCTACCTGGGTAGGGTCAACTAATTTGGTGATCCTACCTGGATTCATGCTTGTTTACTGCAAATGTGTGAAGCAGCTGATAGAAATGTATAACAAAACACACAAAATCCTATACTGTTAAATAATAATTGGAAGGTATATAAAATAACCTGTTAAAATTAATTATTATAACAACTACAATCAAATCACATTGATGTCATTATCCATACTAAAAATGCCAACTACACCTTGTTACCCACCAACTACACAACTTATTACAGACTGACCACACCTCCATTCATAACTAACCACACCCCATCTCCCCCCAACCACACCCCATCATCCTCAATCACGCCCTCATCTTTCCACATCACACCCCTCATTCATAACTGACCACACCCTTCAACACTCAATGACCACACCCCTCATTCATAACTGACCACACCCTTCAACACTCAATGACCACACCCCTCATTCATAACTGACCACACCCTTCAACACTCAATGACCACACCCCTCATTCATAACTGACCACACCCTTCAAAACTCAATGACCACACCCCTCATTCATAACTGACCACACCCTTCAACACTCAATGACCATACCGCTCATTCATAACTGACCACACCCTTCAACACTCAATGACCACACCCCTCATTCATAACTGACCACACCCTTCAAAACTCAATGACCACACCCCTCATTCATAACTGACCACACCCTTCAACACTCAATGACCACACCGCTCATTCATAATTGACCACACCCTTCAACACTTAATGACCACACCTCTCATTCATAACTGACCACACCCTTCAACACTCAATTACCACATCCCTCTCCACTTACTGGCGACAAATCGATCTGAAATTGTCAAAGTAACATCAAATGGTATGACAAAGGATTGTTTGTCTGTTTTTATGGTAACAACAATCCCTCCATCATCTTCATCACCTGAGTAAGAGCCAGCACTCATTGAAACACACAAACCTGTGAGTGGGGAGATGACATCATGTTACTAAATATAGCAACATACTATAATCAGTATGCCCCACCTACCATCTGGTTGATTATCGGTGATTGTTACCATAGCGTGTTCGGGATCCCCTTGACTGATCCTTCTATTCTTGTGATTAGCAGTGAGTTGGAGGCAGAGCTCAAATTTTTCTGGACCTTCTAATAAGTTATCATTGACAATATTAATGACAGCTATCGAGGATAGCATCATTCCAGGTTGAAAGGTAACAGGAACTACAGCACTACTGAAGTCAGCACCAACTGTGCATGGGAGAGTGTAGAGAGAGAGGGGTGTGTGTGTATGTGTGTGTGTGTGTGTGTGTGTGTGTGTGTGTGTGTGTGTGTGTGTGTGCGCGCGCGCGTGTGTGTGTGTGTGTGCCCTCCATGCCACTCACTTGTAGCATTGTTGTCACCAGGACCTATCTTACTAGATGGTCCGTTGAGTTCCAGTTCAGAACATGGCAGGATGTCCACAGTAAAGGGATTCTGAATGGCACCACTGATGTTGAGACGAACTAAGAGGTTATTGCCTTCTACTATAGAATACCTTTCTTGTTCAAAGGATATACTGATAGCTGTGGAAATGACACAATATGATAGTACTGTAATATAAATGATAACACATGGGAACAATACTTTAACACACCATCATCATCTATAATGGTCACAGTCCGGTTTCCATTCCCAATGTTATAGCATGGGGTGTTTCCAGTTTGTCTTTGGAGATGGATTACAAACTTCTCCTCTTCTTCATTCAATTCATCGTCAAATATCCTCAACTTCAACTCTTGAACCCTGGCTCCATTAGGATCGAAATGAACTGACAGTATTTTGTTGTCAAAATCAACTCCACCTAATGAAGAAAGGGTGTGGTTAGTATTGAAAATTCACATTCAGTCAGTCCGAGTTTGGATTTGGATAGAAATGAACAGACAAAACAAACAACAGGCAAGACAAACTGACATTGGTGGCAAAATCAACTCCACCTAATAAGGAGGGACGTGGTTACCTCAATAAATGGTTGTGGTCAGGAAACACAAGCACAATGGGCGGGGCTAGTACTGAGACCCTATTACCATCAATGAAAGCACCAACATACAAATAATTAAAAATTAACTTGTTTACAGTACATTACAAAGGTTTACTGCATGAGGTAAAAAATCAATATAAAAATGAACTGTATCAATGTGCATATGTATTATATTCTTCTAACCTAATGTTATGATCCATATTGAGGTTTGTACAATATACAAAGACTAATAGCTAAGCCAAGGTGTAACATTGAGAGCCTAAGGAGCTATTGCGTGGGCAGTGAGGTCAGAGTGCACATGTTCACCTGTTGCTGATCCATTGGTTGCTATCACGGAAACACTGAATGAGGATTGAAAATTACTCAAAACTGAGACATTTATTGGAAGATCACCACCTTCGGAAATGTTGCTTTTCGTTGCCATGGTAACAGTCACACAGTCATTGTCAACAATAGTCACCCGTGTCCTCACAATACCACCAGCTATGATGCTTTTGCTCGTGAACTCTGGAGGCACCTCTAGTCTGGCTGTGAACCTCTCCCTCTCCTCAGCAGTGTTGTCATCAATCAGAGGAATGGAGACATTTACACTTGTCTGGAATGGAGCAAAGTCTACTCTAATCTGATAACCAACAAAGTCAGTACCACCTGTGGAGGATGGTAGATGGATAGAGGGGGATGAGTAATCTCTCTCTATGTGTGTATATGTGTGTGTTTGTGTGTGTGTGTGTGTGTGTGTGTGTGTGTGTGTGTGTGTGTGTGTGTGTGTGTGTGTGTAAATGTTTATACATGTACCTGGATGGGGCAAAGTAGAACATAATTATACTCACTTTTAGCTGTTTTATTAATCAAATTGATGAACACATGAAATGGAAATGATACTAAAAGATCACTGGACACAGTCAAATTCACTACTTCATCACTTCCTTCTGTTGCATTAACCATTGATTTCTTCAAGCTAATATGGGGAGCTAAAGAGAGAAGTATCAATTATGAGACATATACAGAGTCAGGTAAATAACAACACACTATATTCAGTATAACACAGTATATCCACCCACCATCACTTGGATCATCAATGATTGTCACCACAGCCAATTTGGGATTTACTTGATCGATGTTTCTACTTTTGTGACCAATGCCTTGTTGAAAGCAGATCTCGAATTTTTCTGGATTTTCTAAAAAGTTATCGTTGACAATCTTAATGACAGCCATTGGGGATTGCATCATTCCAGGTTGAAAGGTAACAGAAACTACAGCAACACTGAAGTCAGCACCAACTGTGCATGGGAGAGTGTAGAGGGAGAGTGAGGTGTGTGTGTGTGTGTGTGTGTGTGTGTGTGTGTGTGTGTGTTCGTGTGTGTGTATGTGTGTTGTGCGTGTGTGTGTGTGTGTGTGTGTGTGTGTCCCCTCCATACTACTCACTTGTAGCATTGTTGTCATCAGGACCTATCTTACTAGATGGTCTGTTGACTTCCAGTTCAGAACATGGCAGGATGTCCACAGTAAAAGGATTCTGAATGGCACCACTGATGTTGAGACGAACTGAGAGGACACTGGATATGCCTTCCACGACGGAATACTCTTCTTGGGCAAAGGATATACCAATACCTGTGTAGGCAGTATACAATGATACCAATATTATACGTACATGGTATCATATGGGAATTATGCGGATTTTGCACTGTACTAACTGTGCTAATGATGGTTTGTTGTCATATGCATTACTAGGTGTGGTGTTGATGGTGAGTGGAGAATGGGTTGAGAGTGGGAGGAGAGTGGGTGGAGTGTAGGTGGAGAGGGAGAGGTGAGTGTGTGGAGAGGGAAGTGAGTGGGTGGAGAGTGGGAGAGGTGAGTGGATGGAGAGGGAAAGTGAGTGGGTGGAGAGTGGGAGAGGTGAGTGGGAGGAGAGTGAGTGGAGAGTGAGTGGAGAGTGGGTGGAGAGTGAGTGGGTGGTGATTGGAGGTGAGTGGAGAGTGGGTGGAGAGTGAGTGGAAAGTGGGTGGAGTGGGTGGAGAGTGAGTGGAGAGTGGGTGGAGAGTGAGTGGGTGGTGATTGGAGAGTGAGTGGAGAGTGAGTGGAGAGTGGGTGGAGAGTGGCTTGTGAGTCTTGAGGTACCTATCACATGAACCACTTATGAAGTGTTGAGATGGTCTGTACTCACCATCGTTGTCATTGATAACCACAGTGGCTGTTGTATCAAGCTGTATCACATTGGCTCCACTCCTGACACTTGAGGAGATGATGCTGTAACTAACATTGAATTGTTCAGGACCTTCAAATATGTTGTCATCTGTTATCTTCACAGAGAATGGAGTAGAGAACTGTTGACCAGCAGAGAAGGTCACCTCCTCCTCTTTCATTTCAAAGTCAGAATCATCTAACACAGATTATTCAAGACATCATGATAATATGTGTGAACACATTACGGTCATCAGTGAATATTTCCATAAAAATCAGATTGAGGGTCAACCAGCCAAAATATCCAACTATGCATGCATTTTCTAACATTATGCATTAGGGCATGTCCATTAATTAGTCTATATATTATTAAAGATTCACAAAATGAGACTATACCGTATAGTGGGAAAATTTGGCGGCACAAAATTTGGCAGATTTGCCCAAAAAAGAGTTATTGGCATTTTTTTAAATTTGGCAGATTTTCCCGAAAACATTTGTTCTTGGCCCTTTTTGCTGTTGTTTCAGGCACTCAGAAGTGCCTGGTAGCCCTAACAAGGCCATTCTCAGTGGCGTACTTCCCTATCTTCGCTGTGTCTTCGATCGAGGGTTTAATCAGCGTAGGAACCTTGAGTAGCACTGCATTTCTTTATTTTTATTTATTACAGGGATTTCTTTATTCCACAGTATTTCCACAGAACAAGATATACGTAACATCAGGCAGGTACTCTAAGCTACTCATCCAACCATTGTTAGATACCAACTCTCACCAGTAGCTGTTCCATTGACTGTCCTCACCAGAATTTGGAAGTCAAAAGTGTATTCAGGAGGTACGTACACTCCAGGAGATACTTCATTGACAACTTCAAAGTACACATCAAGAGAACTGGCATCCTCATCAATCTCAAAGTTGGAAGAATTGAACCTCACTAAGATTTCTAAAGTTTAAAAATGAGAAGCCAAAACAATATCACAGAAACATATTACAAGATATAAAGGTATAGAGGTATAACAAGATAAAGATAATAATGCATGATCATGTGTGTATGCATGTTTGCAGGTGTACACATACATGTGTGTACGTGCATGTGGTACATATAGGTAGGTGTATGTACATGTATGCGTGTGCATGATATGGACAGTACCCATGAAATAGGGACAGAATGAAAACACGGTGCATGCCTAAAGGCTACTGCGCATGTGATAGGGTTAGGGTAATACATCCAACACTGACTGTCGTTGTCCACAATGGTAATTTCCAGAGTGCGAGGATTCTCTAACCGAACACCAGGCATATCGCGAGGTTGGAATGCGATACAGAGAAAAGACTCTCTGGTTTCAACTAGAGGGTCGTCAACAATGTTAATAGTTAACGGAGTGGACATTGAGCTGTTCTTGCCAACATCATTGAACTCCACTCTGTAACTCATTGGATAAACATCGACCGTGCTTTTGTTTACTGTTCCCACTACACAAGATGAATAAATTAACATCAGAGAAGCAATATCACACACAGATGAAAATGGAAGAATGGCTTCAATGGCTTCGTCATTGCATAACTATGTTTGTTGTGGAATACACTAATCAAATTTGCAAGCACTTGCAAGTAATGCCTACTTAGTTACTAGCTCAAACACCGTTACGCTTTCTTAATTTAGAAAGCTTCGTTGAACCACACGTATACATCATGTAAAATAATTCTAGCTAATTTAAAAATAACTCATTTATGGATATACCCATATGTATGGTCTGAATTATAATAAAAAGGACATATTACATTGTCGAAGCCTCCTATCATAATACTGTAATAGTAGTTCAAACTGATGGCAAAGTTGAAGGGGTATCCAGACTGAGCAACCTGTGTCACCATGACTACAGCATGTCCAACAGTATGTACGGTAGCAACAACAAACTGGTTCCCATGACAACACTGCATGTGAGATGAATCACAAAGTACATCACATTCTTGTACCTCTTGCTTCCACAGGAAATTTCTCAAAACAGGTCACACCGACCGCAAAAGTCTCGTACTTCCCAGTGGCCATGAGCCTGACCTGTACTGTCCCAACATTCTCTTCAACTGAAATATTCTCATTCATGAAAGAGATACCAATTTCTGAAGGAGAAGGGACCATGGTGTCACACACTAGTACATACAGTGAACAGTTCACAAAGTATGTCAAACACTATCACACACCAATATTATTCACTAGAATTCACTTCAACACACTGTCAATGTTGTATGTGCAGTTATAATATTATATATTAAACATTAACGCAAGGTATTATCAATATCATATACTATTATAAAGTACACACGCATGCACACACAACACACATATAAACATAAGAATACACATTATATACAAACCACAGAATGTGCACATAGTATTATATGCCCACACACAGACCACACAATATAACAAAATAACAAACAGCAAAAAATTGTCAATTGTTACATGGAAAAAATTATATGTACTGTAACAGCAGTAGATGGCAGGAGACTAGCTCGGAGTGTTACTAAACTACAAGAATTGAACCTGAGTTACCCCATAACGGAGAGAGGCCTGGTAGATGAAGTGGGATAACAACCAACAGCCAAGAAGTTTCAAACCAGATGGAATATGGAAAAAACACTACATTTAGCAGATAATCATTATCATCATCACCGTCAATTATAATCATCCCGCAGATGAGGCAGAGGAGTAAAAAAAAACACGCAATTGTGTTCCAATTACGATTTAGGTGAGCTGAAACGTACGTACGTCCCTCAGAGGGGCCGGGAGAACTCACGGTTGGACTGGGACCAACAAACGCTACAAAATGTAATAAAATGAAGAAACCCAGCAATCCAAGCAGTCCTATCCAACATCTTGACCAGTTGGGCTCACTGTAGGTCCTGGACGGGGACGAGGGTCACTCGTTCGCAGTGGAGCCGTACAAAAGCCCCCTCACTTATAACATCGCCTTTATACTGCTCACCGGATAAACATGGAGTATGGAGAAGAAACTAAGAATGGCCCGCGAGACTAATGAATTACCTTCTTGAACCATGTGGTCACACCAAGATCTGCATGCTTCTACAACTAATTTTTAATTTCATATTAAGAATTATTAGTGAACTTAAATCTGTATTGAGGTAAACATAAATAAGTGAACATGACTGTATTAAAATTATGGCAGCATAATATGCATGTAGCGTAATCACCTGCTGGTGTGCTGAATGAGAGGATTGGAAATATTCTAACTTTATTGAATTCCTGTTATTCAACACATTGGCCCAATACCAATACACCATAATATGCACAAGTACTAGTGAATGGCCAGTTAATCTATCAAACTCATTATAATCCACCATGATATTTTGAAAATGAATTGAAGCAGTTTCACCAAAAACTCACCGTATACACAATTTGCTGGCAGTTTATGACACCCACATCTAACACATACATGGCATGGAATGCATCTATGCATTGGTTGGCTTTCACTACTTGCGTCAGTCAACAAACATTCAATAAATTCAATAGACCACTTAGCTCATGCACCCCAAGTAGGATGATTGCTGTGGTGTTTTCCTCCATTAGTTATGTTGTGTCTTCACTACTATGTGTTCCCACACACATTTTCTCATTAATATAATTAAATGTGTTGACACTTTCAGAACATTGTCAACAACACTAACATAGTATGTTTTCTTCAAGATTATACAGTCAAACTTGCTCAGCATGCAAGTATCTTGAAGGGCACACCAATTCTGTATATTTCTCATCAGAGGTACTTGATACCATATATCCGGAAATATTGGTGGTCATAAAATTTGGTGATTTGCCCGAAATCTGGCACAATGCATTACTGGCGGAATTTAAATGTGGCGGTTTGCCAGAATGAGTGGTGATAACATTAACATTTGGCGCATCATGAATATTAATTTGGCGTTTTCATCTGTGACCACCAAATTTAAATCACCGCCAATATTCCCGGATATACGGTATAGCTTCAATAAACTATAGTGGTTGACATTATGTATATTGCACTGTATTGAGGATAATTATTGTTTACAAGCTAGCTATAGAGGCTAAGATCAGATATTGTGGTAGAACTTCCCTCCATCCATTATTATATCAAGCATCATGGATGCATATCTTTGAGGTTGAGCCTGTACAATGAGCTTGAAGTCACAAGCCATATGCATGTTAGGTCACTATAAAACTGGTCATGTTCACATTATATAAGCATAATATTATTGTATTATAACATGCATGTAATATGTATATATATATATACATATAAAACCAAACATGAACCATGAGGATGCATACATAATATGGAAAGATGCTTACCAACAGCCATATTATGCGTCATTGAACACTTACTCAAATATATATTCTCACGGCACAAGACCGCATCACGAATAAATGATCATGATAATTCAGTCACTCTTCATACATGTGTTGTAAATTTCAAATTACAAAATTCAATGCTGATTAAATCATGATGCAGAAAAACAACAGCCATAACACTGTTTCACATGTAGTGAAATTATAGAATAAGTGAAATTATTGTTTGTCCTTCATTATGATATACAAATTATCATGCATGTGGGATAGATTTTGAGTAACAATAATTCTTTAATGATCATGGAATGCAAAAATTGATTGATCAGCAAACAGGTTGAAAACATTTAAAATTAATATTCTTCTTAATTGCTTTTGTTGGCTACAGATTTGAAGAATAGATACACAAATATAGCACGAAGCCATCCAACATCAACCTTTATAGTCTGACTTCAGTACAAAGTGTTGAAGTATGTGTTGCTATTTTACTGCTGGATGTGAAAACACATGCCCTGATTGAATCTCTGATTGAATAGCAGCTTCAAATGCTCGAATGATTGTAAACAGTTGAACCAGATACAGTGCACAGGGTTACAGGGTTAAATCAGATGGTGCCATACACATATGATGTAGACACTGCGACATAATAAATTCACAAAGCAAGCCATTAAGCTAGAACACAAGTTTAGTATGTCATGCAGGAGCAGATACGTACACACACACACACACACAGGCACACACACACACACACACACACACACACACACACACACACACACACACAGGCACACACACACACACACACACACACACACACACACACACACACACACACACACACAGGCACACACACACACACACACACACACACACACACACACACACACACACACACACACACACACACACACACACACACACACACACACACACCAAACCCCCCACACACTAACTCTGCCATATTCCTTCAGGTTTTCCTCTTTTAAGCAGGCACCATATTCTATTAGATGTGCCTCATCCACTCTTCCAGGACACTGGTATCGACAGTCCTCCGGATGGTCCCTCACAGTGGTGGAATAGTAGCATGCTCCACAGGTACTGAGGTCAAATTGCCCAGTACATCCAGTACTAGTGCTGTCATCAGACGCTGCAGGGCTATTAAACACAACATAATGATGGCAGGTTAGGTCTACATATCACACCTGGCATGTAGGTAAGTATGGTGAGTGCTGCTACATAGATGATATTGTACAAAATTAAAGTAACTAACATAATTGATTCCATTAATTAATTGATTAATTGTTATTTTGATATTGGATACTTACACTCTACAAATTGACTGAGCAGGGCTTTTTTTACAGTAACGTCTGGAGCATTCTGGGTAATCTCGATCTGTCACATCAATAAGGAAATTGTAACATGACGTGTGTGTCATAAAGGTCACACATACAATATAATGCATTACATTCTACCCTAGGTACTGTTACAGGGACAGTAATCCTTAATGTATCGCAATTGAAACATAGGCATTCTGACGGAAATTTCAATGACAAGCAAATATAGACAAACAGTCAGATATGAGGAAAACAGACGCTAGAAGGATAGACAGTTAGACAGACAGACAAGCAGACAGACAGGCAGGCAGACAGACAGGCAGACAGACAGACAAGTAGACAGACAGACAGACAGACAGACAGACAGACAAGCAGACAGAGAGGCAGACAGACAGACAAACAGACAGACAGACAGGCAGACAGACAGACAAGCAGACAGACAAGCAAACAGACAGACAAACAGACAGACAGACAGGCAGACAGACAGGTAGACTAATACTGTTTGGATAGACTATCAGTCAGACAGAACATTTGACTGATAGGTGAATCAATAGATAGGTATGGACAGATGGATTGACAGGCAGACAGACAGACAGACATCACAAACTATATGGAATGAGGTACTAAGCTATGCTCGGTGGACGTACTGGAGGGGTAGTTGTCATTGTCTTTGATGATAATGTAACAATCATCCGGATCAATCTGGATCTTTGATGGCATATCACTTCCAGTGATGGACAATTTGAAAACTTCATCTAGCTCACAATCATCATCGTCGATAGTACTGACAACCATGCTATGTGACTGTTGACCAGCACTGAACACCAGTGAGTACGTCCCAGAGACAATATCCACATCATCTGCATGTTATAAGCAAAAAGCAAGGTCACAGTGGATGACGATGTAATCCAGTTTGCCGTCGGTGAAGGGACACAACACACAAACCTTGATCTGATTCAGCTGTGATATTGAGAAATAGAGTAAAATCGAAGTCAAAGTACCCCGAACAGTTTACGGTGATGTTAACTGCTTCTCCTTCAGTTACTGAAATATTCTCAGCTGATTTACTGCAAATAATAACTGCAAAACATATTTACAGAGAGAAGGTTACCACTACATTGCACACACTGTCACACTAAAAACACTCACTGTTATTGTCTTTGATGACAACAGGTACCTGTGGGTCACGGATGGTGACCGATGAACTATCACTTGTGATCATCAGATAGAATTCTTCATCCAATTCCACTTGTCCATCATCAGATGTTACAACACTCACTGTGGCCAATCGCTGGTTGTTGCTGAAGTGCATTTCAGATGTACTCAATGTGTAGTCGGATGGACCTAGCATTACGTATTGCCATTAGATGACAAATGTTGTCTGTATCACAGAGACTATATCAGAACGCTGACACTTACCAGCAGTTAAATCCATCACGGATACTTGCAGAATGAATTCAAGCTCGAGCGGTTGATCAGCGTCACACTCTACAGTGACATCAGCTTTTTCTCCTTCAGTTACGCACACATTTTGAGGTGTGGGTATGCACACAATCACTACAGAAAGATAATTTCCTTAGACTAGATGTAAGGTTTGCAATAAAGCGTGCACCAAACTCCCTCACAATCATTGTCCTTGATCACAACTGAAAAATCAGTCTCGTTGATGACAACTGATGACAGATCACTCCCAGTGATCATTATAGTGAGCATTTCAGTGCCTTCGACAATATCATCATCTGTTGCATGCACACTCAATGTAGCCCGCTGTTGGCCAGCAGTAAATTTCAATGTGTTTTGTTCCGTTTGTACAGAGTAGTCCTGCGGTTCTGTGATCATTGTGAGTGGAAAACACAAGTTACAATAAATATTATTGTACAATTAAATGTGTTAATTATCTTCATTTCCACATCTAGTCTAATCGGTATAATCACTTCATCCAATTTCAATCAGATGACAAGCAGGCATGTGATCATTACAGAAGTTTCGTTGGAACTCAGGAAGATAGGAGAAAAGAGAAAAACTGGCAACTACGGGACTCGATACCCCGGGCTCGAATACCACAGTTGCCAGTTTTTCTATTCTCTTTTCTCCCCGAACAGGGTGAGTTCCAACAAAACATCTATAATAAATATTACTATCACTACGTACACGTGTCACAATGCCACAACTAACTGGTAGATTTGTCCACTGTCGAAAGGAGTAAAGAGAAGCCAAGCTCGGATTGACCAACACATTCCACAGTGAGATTTCCCCATTCTCCTTCAGTCACCATAACACTTCCTTGTGTTGGCCTGCAAACTATTCCTACAGTTGAAAGATAAAAAGATTCATTGGCAACTACACAGAAGTGTCACTGATTGCTTGTCAACAGTAACATATCAGTGATTCCCCATCAACCTTCTAGTCAATATACCTCAGTCATTTAAATAATCTTAACAGCATACAATATACACATATTATATGAATAGATATAGAATTATTATTAATGTTGGGACAATTAATCAATTATCAGTTGATTTTCATTTCAAATCCGTATATTGTTAAAAATGCAAGAAAATTGATCAATCACAGGAAGTAATTAAGTGAGTGGTGGTCACCGACTCACTTACTGCATAGACTTACGATCATCGTCTTTTATTGTGACATTGACTATGCTAGAGCCTCCAAGCTCCACTCCACAGAACAGCAGATCATCAGTGAAGACCACTCCCAGTTGAAACATCTCTTCATCTTCAACAATGTCGTCATTTACTATCATGACCCTAATGGGGTCTGATCTCAACATATTGGCTTTGATTGTTACAGAAGTAGTGAGCAAATTAAAGTCAGAACCACCTATACAACGAGAGATTGAAGAGAATTGAATCTTCTGTGTTTAGGTGTGATTGTGTGTGTGTGTGTGTGTGTGTGTGTTTGTGTGTGTGTGTGTGTGTGTGTGTGTGTGTGTGTGTGTGTGTGTGTGTGTGTGTGTGTGTGTGTGTATGTGTGTGTGTGTGTGTGTGTGTGTGTGTGTGTGTGTTTGTGTGTGTGTGTGTTTGTGTGTGTGTGTGTGTGTGTGTGTGTGTGTGTGTGTGTGTGTGTGTGTGTGTTTGTGTGTGTGTGTGTGTGTGTGTGTGTGTGTGTGTATGTGTGTGTGTGTGTGTGTGTGTGTGTGTGTGTGTGTGTGTGTGTGTTTGTGTGTGTGTGTGTTTGTGTGTGTGTGTGTGTGTGTGTGTGTGTGTGTGTGTGTGTGTGTGTGCATGCATGTGTGTGTACATTTGTGTGTACATGTGTGAATACATGTGTGAATACATGTGTGTATATACACGTATGTATGAGTGTATGTGTGCGTATACATGCTTGTTTGTGTGTGTATGGAGGTTGCACTGTGTGATAGAACTACGTACTTGAAGCAGTGTCTCCCACAGCAGTAATTTGTACTGTCTTGTCCACTTCTAAGGCACTTGAGACCACCAAATGACACTGCAGAGTTTGTCCTTCAGTTGTTGTGATTGACACACAATCAAATAGTATGGAGACAGCTAGTGGAAAAACAAGAGTTCAGCTTCAGCAATTGGTTTTATTTCGAATCAAACAGTTTGCATGCACACTAACACACACACACACACACACACACACACACACACACAGCACACAACACACACACACACACACACACACACACACACACACACACACACACACACACACACATACACACACACACACACACACAGCACACACACACACACACACACATACACACACACACACACACACACACACACACACACACACACACACACACACACACACACACACAGCACACACACACACACACACACATACACACACACACACACACACACACACACACACACACACACACACACACACACACACACAGCACACAACACACTCACACAAACACACACACACACACACACACACACACACACACACACACACACACACACACACACACACACACACAGCACAGCACAGCACAGCACACGCACGCACGCACGCACGCACGCACGCACACACACACCTTTCCTGCCTAGATCAGTACCAATGGTTATATTAACAGGATGTATAAATGATGATGGTACTGACAATGGAGGCATACTCTGGTAGTGGTCCAGAGTTGCGTGTCTAGGGAAACACGTCGTTGTAGCGCAAGATGAAGGAAACTGGGAACAGTCGAGATGACGCGGCCATGTGATCCCGTTCTGTTTCATGGCTGTTTCACAGCTGGACCGCACATAGTAACATAGCTCTCTGCAGGGCGGTATTCTAAAGGTCAATCCGCTGAAATTGAAGCATCCCGGGTTGTAGTAAGCGCAAAGGAAGTGTACAAGAGCATTAGAACACCCCGAGGTGTACGACGAAAGGAAAGTGTTAATCTCTTGGTTGATTTCGCTCATAACAATACCTCCACGGTAGTTCGGGATGGCTACGTGGGAGAAGGCGAAGTTGGCACAAAATGGGCTCTTCTCTGTCTGGCATTTGATCTGCATTTCCTCCGAGTTGCCCTGAGAAAGGAGAACAGACGCTAGTATCACTGCAAGCCACCTTGAAGTGCGCGAATTCATGACTGTTGACGCTCAGAGATTGTGGTTAGACCGATCGGATGAAGATTGGAGAAGAGCGTCCGGATGGTGCCTTTTAAATCCTGACGTTATTACCTAGTGCTTATAATACCAAACATCAAAGAAACTGGACGGACGGATACGCCTCGAACACTGACGTACGCAGACACTGCTGAAGTCACCCAAATACTTCTGAACCTTTGTGTTGCTGGCTTCTGGTATACCTGATATCACTGGAAGAAACCCTCTTGACATATGAGCTAGCGGTTGAATGGTAACTGAAGTAATAGAGTGCGATCTCAAGGGACTTGAAAACCTATCGCTTACTCGTTCAAGCCGTCCTCCATCAGAAGGAGAGCGGCGAAGCGATTTATGTTGGTTATTTGATGCCTTTGAACGTAATGTTATTAGTTCATTTCATCCGATCTGACGGTAAATCCGTTAGGCTCATATCATCCTTTAACAATGGATCATCTCAACTTCGGTTACATGTTGTCCTTTAATCTATCATTGCTATTATCTCTTCGCATTTAAGCAAATATGCTGAACCAGCTTGTTGTTTCGGTTGGTGCACGTGCGATTTATGAGAAGAATGATCGTTTAGCACTACGTACATCGATTAAAAGGAGATTAATATAATTCAATTATATAGATTTCTATTTAATTAACCCATTTCATGGCTTCACTACAGACACCATTCTACACTATAGTGATTTATATGGTATGTTTCCATGGATACATAATAATATTATTGTACGTATGTTAATCCCATGGCGATACTCTCGTACATGGGTACATCATATAATATTATATTAGTTTCACATTATAAAGTTTGTGGTCAAAATAATATAATATCACTAAATAAATTATGTGGTACGTAGAGTAAGCATGCTCGTGTGGCTTGGTGCATGTACGTAATGATATTATGGAATAGAATACAGCATATGGATGCAGATGTGCCTACTTGTGTGTATGGGTGGGTGTCTAATTGTGTGTGTGTGTGGTGTGTGTGTGTGTGTGTGTGTGTGTGTGTGTGTGGGTGTGGGTGGGTGTGTGTACATAATGTGTATTTGTGTATGCGTGTGTGTTTGTGGGCACATGAATATATGTTAATAAACTATCCAGACATAATGATATCCATAGTTATAAGTATAATATTATGTAATACATTTGTCATAGTAGAATAAACATGTTTCAATCCACTCTAGCAGCAATTAATATGAAAATGCTGCAGATAACTCTACAAAATCAAGATATAATATCAATTTCAACCAATTGCAAGATTAACCAATTGCAGTCCTATATTGCATTCAATTTGTATTGGTGATGATGATGGTCACATCTGCCTGTCTCATCATCACACCATCGGGAACTTCCAATATAATCCTGAATGCTTCTCTTGGCTCCTCTCCGTCTCCGTCTGGAACACTGTATTGTATGTTGGCTTGTCCGTAGGAAGAAGACGTCTTGCGGAACCTAATTCTTTTGGTGTTGACGATGAAGTCAGCACCTAAACAACAGAGATAACCCCAACTGCATGTCCTGTGCATGTGTTGTACATGTGATGTGCATGTGATGTGTGTGGTGCATGTGTTGGACATGTGATGTGCATGTGCTGTACATGTGATGTGTGTGGTGCATGTGTTGGACATTTGATGTGCATGTGCTGTTCATGCCTTGTACATGTGATGTGCATGTGCTGTTCATGCCTTGTACATGTGATGTGCATGTGCTGTTCATGTGCTGTACAAGTGATGTGCATGTGCTGTTCATGCCTTGTACACGTGATGTGCATGTGCTGTTCATGTGTTGTACATGTGATGTGCACGTGCTGTTAATTACGTACATGTACTCTCACATATACATGTACCCACACGCACCCATGCATGCACGCACACACATACACACAAACACACACACACACACACACACACACACTAACACACTACACGTATACATGTTCAAACATGATACCTTCTGTAGCAGTCAACTCTTCAGTTATCACTTTGATGGTGAGATCCTTATCCAGTCTACCTATTCGATGAACAGGCAGTCTATATCTCTTCCCTCTCTCTACTATCCTGACAGCATCAGAAGTGAACGACACAACGGCTGTTGTGATGGAGAAAAAGATTTTGATAAATTACTCAGGTAAAAACTTAATAATGATCACCATGGGAACTAACTTGGCGGGAAACAATTTTCTGTGGAAGAAAATGAGAAAGTCGGTGTTAACAACAAAATAAATACAGAACGTAATGGACAGCTTGATATAATAGATATATCATATGTACTACTGTTTCCAACTGTGTGTGTGTGTGCGTGTGTGGGTGTGTGTGGGTGTGTGTGTGTGTGTGTGTGTGTGTGTGTGT
>OZ026564.1:360000-362500 GCA_964020155.1 Chondrilla cf. caribensis | reverse complement strand
ACACACACACACACACACACACACACACAAACACACACACACACAAACACACACACACAATACGTACGCACACCTGCATGCACACACACACACACACACACACACACACACACACACACACACACACACGCACACGTACACGCACACACACACGCACACACACACACACACACACACACACACACACACACACACACACACACAGTTTAGGTCATCCAGGGTTACAGACTAACAGTCATCATTCCCGATATTCACTGTAGCAGTGTTGGAGTTCAAGACCTTCACTTTGGCCATAATCTCAGGTATCATGAATTCAACCTTGAAGGACTCCAGACATTCAGACTCCTCGTTGTCCGTAATATTCACAGTGAAATCACTGGAGAGCTCCATCCCCGAGGAGAATGTGACCACACCTGTCTTGTTCAAAAAGTCACTAGGAGCTGCATAGACACAAAGAATATTGCTAGAAAAAGCAATTAATTTGCAAAAACTAACGTGCAAAGTACAATATTTATCACTTGAATTCAACCCCAGAGGTGAATATATATTTGTGAAGTGGAAGAATTATCAACTCCACCAATTGGACATTCATTGATTCAGGTCATGATGTGTTGTTTGGTGTTTTGGTGAAGTAAACATGTTGTGAATCCTTTGATCTCTCTTTGATCTTACTAGTGTGTGAATCAGCATACCCATGTTCAATAAAATAGTAGTACTCGATGACATGAACAGATTGAGTTCATTGAATTATAGCAGGGGGAGTGGTCTACTGGTCCTTCAATTATGGCACACGATCGTAAGAAAGCACTTCATTGTATGACTACACCCGCTAATGGTGTTAACTGATTGTATATAGGACCACACCTGCCAACACCTAAATGTAAACTATCAATCATGGCCACACCCACCTTGTGCAGATCCGGCTAATGTAATCACACTGACATTGAAATCAAAGGTATAATTTGCTGGTATATACACCCCTGAGTTTGGAGGGTCCTCCTGTACAGCCTGGAGACGCACATTCACCAAACCGGAGTTCTCATCCACTAGGTATTCATCACGTTCAAATCTCACAAACATCTCTGCAGTAAGTAAATATACATCCTGTCAGTGGCTACCAGCCATGGCAAATGCTATAAGAATATGTAACATAATATAACAACATATAACACGATTAAGTATTCACCCAACATAAAATAAATGTAATTGTATGTTTTAACCATGAAGGTCTTCAAAATTTGTCAGGTGTGTGCTATGTGAATGGCTTACGGTACGGTCGGAAAAAACTAAACGGCAATCTCCTTTACCTTTTTCTGTTAACAGTTAACTGTTATCCATTAACCGTTACTGGTAGTTTTCTCATTACGTAATCTTTAATATAATATGTGACGTATATTACCAAATAACAGTTGCGAATTGCAGAACTCACAAACAATCCGTTGAAGAGTCGGTCGACTAGATCCAGGAAGACGAGAGATAGTCCCATGTCTTTTGTACTTTTGAATCATTACCCAAACACTCACCTTTGATACTTCAAGTACTTCTTCAACGATTAAGAAATTACAATGTACCATTGACAGTTATCCGTTAACGGTTATCGGTTAACAGGTAACTTTTCTCCGGCAACGTTTAGTTCTTTTAAACCGTACCGTATGTCATTATACATCATCTAATACAGTAACTGTAACAAGATACCAATATGATATGAAACACTACTAATTACCTCCCATAAAGGTATTTATTGTACAGAATACACTCTTATGTAGTTGGATCCTGTCCACTGTCATATCAAGTGCATACAAAAGTGATACCGTAATAGATGCAAGCAAATTTGGTCATTTCACAAATTTAACAAATCAAAAACTCATTACGAATATGACCAAATTTGTTTGAATTACCTAGTGTGCTGCTGGAATTTGTCTGATATTGTTTGAACACAAACAAATGATGTTTGTTTCACCAATGACTTTCCCACAGACATGGACAGATGACTATTGCTGATGATATTACGTTGAAGCACTAGGTACAAATCAGTTAGTGACAAACATGATTTACCTCATGCAGTGATGCTCACTATTTGAAGGTTCATACGTTGCACCAGATCAGACTCACCATTGCTGTCTTGAATGGGAATATCAACTTCAGAAGGAGAACATTTGGATAGAACTATCGGAGAAGGGTTGTTGGGATCTTCTTCAAATGCAAAATTCAGTCTGAAATATTCTGTTTTCTCAACAATTCCATCGTCAAACAACATTAGGCTCAATTCAGTGGATGCCTGCCCAACACTTGGATCAAATTCAACAATTCCGCGATTAACCCTCACATCACTAGGGCTGATGTAGTCTTCACCTAGGGATAAAATTCAGAGGACAAACATTACATTACAATTTTGTACATTAGGAAGACCAAGTGGAGTACTATACCAAATTGTGCAAACGTTACAAATGTACCTTCATCAGCCTCATAAAATTTGAAAGGATGTTCAGGGGGAAGGGTG
>OZ026564.1:355000-357500 GCA_964020155.1 Chondrilla cf. caribensis | reverse complement strand
CCCATCATTTCAATTACAGTAAAACCTGCTTAGTAAGTACCTTGAAGGGCACACCAAAACTGTTCTTACCAGAGGTACTAACTATCACTACTGGTTAATATGGTGTACATGAGCTAGGGACTGAGTGAAGTGTGTACTAATCAGAAGTATGTACTGACCAGGAGTGTGTACTAACCAGGAGTGTGTACTAACCAAGACTATGTACTATGTACTAACAAGAAGTGTGTACTAACCAGGAGTGTGTACTAACCAGGACCATGTACTAACCAGGAGTGTGTACTGATCAGGAGTGTAAACTAACCAGGAGTGTGTACTAACCAGGAGTGTGTACTAACCGGGAGTGAGTACTAACCAGAAGTGTGTACTAACCAGGAGTGTGTACTAACCAGGATTTTGTACTAGCCAGGAGTGTGTACTAACCAGGAGTATGTACTAACCAGGGGTACTTCACTCTGTAAAGTGTACTTATATTTAGCCCAAGGGCTCTAATAATTTGAAGAAAAAAAAACTAACCAGGGGTATGTATTAACCAGGAGTGTGTGCTAACCAGGAGCATGTACTAACCAGGAGTGTGTACTGACCAGGAGTGTGTACTGACCAGGAGTGTGAACTAACCAAGAGTATGCACTAACCCAGGTACATGCTAAGCAAGTTGTACTATATGATGACATTCAAAATGTTATCCATTTTAAGGAGTCATTCATATTGTGTGTTGTATGTGTGTTTATACATATGTGTGCAGTCAGTGTGTGTGTGTATGGTGTGTGGTGTGTATGCTAGTGTAGTGTAGTGTGTGTGTGCTTGGACGATTGATTTGAATATGAATACCATGTACAATGGGCAATTAAAACCAGAGGTCAGGAAACCACAGTAATTCCCCCACCTGTAAACATGTAATTTCATGCTTGGATGCTCATGCATGAAGGCTTTCAACAACTTTATGTACACTTGTTGTTCATTCCAGGTGATTCAGGTGAGGCTTACTAGTAAGGCTACCTCATTGTAATCAAATTATATTTCATAATATAATATACATTGTTATGTACTACATGTTTGTTTGTGAAAGGAATAGTAAACATGGTCGCTACGAGTACATGCAAAATGGTAGATGTTTATAGTTTAATTCCATCAATCGATAATTCCTTGAGGTAAATACGCACCAAACATGTAGTGGTACATGCACTTCATCAAATCCACCAACGGTAGTGGAACATGTCAACCATTGTTTCACAGTGTGACTCACTCAACATTGTAATCTAGACTTCTGCAATTACACGTCCTACCACTCATGACATTGTACACATATGAGCTCCAAGACCCACTACTTCTAATCGAATGTCTGCAAAATCAACCCGATAATATTAACATCCAAGACCATATCATTTTCATCGATTCATCAACAAGGAGAAGCAATCACATACTAATTATGCGCATACACCAATTGCCCATTACTCTTTATTCAATCGCGTAGTACAATTATGGAATGTACTTCAACCAATTAATATCGATCAACCCTTCGATGCAATCGAACGCTATCTCATTGACAAATTTGGACAAATTTCAGATGAAACTTTGAATCAAACAACACATCTACCTACCACTATATATGTCCTTGTCCACAGTGCCAACCCCTCAATCTGTAACCCAATACAATCCCATTTGAAAATTAATTGCATGCACTTCCCAATCTCTATGTAGCATTATGCTGTATGTGTATTATTATACTGTATTGCATGTGTACTTGTTTCATCTCTCAATGCATCACAACCTCAATCTCACCCTTCATTCATTGCACCCTTATCATTCATTATGCAGACTTACCCACAAGTTGGGTTTAGTCCTTCAGCCACTTATTGACTGTACCTCATTTCATATGATACCAATCTTTGTATCTACGTAATATATGGCTGTACAGCTTTTTGAATTGAACTGAGTCGTGATAGCTACAGCTTACGCACAGGGCCCATCCTAACCAACCTGCTCGAGCGAAGCTTCCGATGGCGGAGAGAATAAGGGCTAGGGCGAGAACGCTCCTCGACATCTTCACGGTACTTCTCAGCGTGCAACCAGCTCACAAGCTAAGATAAACGGACGAAGTTGCTGTAAGTCACAGTATAGACCGACCATCAAATATATAACACTCGTGCAAACTACACCTCAATGCAGGACGCTTACGCTTTCAGTTCGGTTTTGTCAGAGAGTTAGAAACTCGCACGAGCACTTAACCTTGCCGTCGGCTCCTAACTGAACTGCACTGCCGGGTCGACACGTGCAGAGGTCAGGCCATTCGAGCGTGACGTCGATCACACGTGTATGACTTGTGACGTCAACAACCTAGTGGATAGCCGTGATTTCATGATTTTACACACAAGTTGTGTTCAGAGAGACTCACTATCATCGTCCTCTATAGTGTGTATATGTCTATATGTCACCAATGGTGTGTATATGTGTATATGTTCTCTATAGTGTGTACATATTATGTATGAAGACAGCTGCACCC
>OZ026564.1:342500-350000 GCA_964020155.1 Chondrilla cf. caribensis | reverse complement strand
TCATTCCCCCAATGCAGAAGACACTATTCTAGCTGGGTGACCAGTCCACGGTTAGGGTCAGACTAGACTAGAGGCCATAACCTATCCCATATGTCTACAGTAGATCAGACAGTGTGCGGTCAATATCCCTCAATTCTGTCCCAGACCTCCACTCACTCTCAGCATCCCCGTCTGTGGCACTTATACCAACAACCTGGTCCTCCTGGAAAGTGTTGCTTGACATCACTCTCAATGTGATGGATGTATCATCTCCTTCCTTAACCTCAGCTGAGTCCACTGTGAAGCTTAAGAACGCCACTAAGAGAATGAATTATGGGAAGTGTGTATATGAAACAGGTATCACACACACACACACACACACACACACACACACACACACACACACACACACACACACACACACACACACACACACACACAAAACACACACACACACACACACACACACACACACACACACACACACACACACACACACACACAAACACACACACACACACACACACACACACACAAACACACACACACACACACACACACACACACACACACACACACACACACACACACACACACAGTTTAGGTCGTCCAGTGTTACAGACTAACAGTCATCATCCTTGATATTCACTGTAGTAGTGTTGGGGGCCTTCACTTGTGGCATATTCCCAAGAATCACGAATTCAATTGTGAATGATTCCAGGCATTCAGACTCATTGTTGTTAACAATATTCACAGTGAAAGTAGTGGAGAACTCCATCCCCGAGAAGAATGTGACCACACCTGTCTCGTACACAAAGTCACTAGGAGCTGCATGAACACAACAAATATTGCTAAAAGGAGCAATTAGTTTGTAAAAACTAACATGCAAAGTACGTACAATAGTTATATTGTGAATTCAACCCCAGAGGTGAATATGTTTGTAAAGAAGAAGAATTATCAACTTCACCAATTCAACATTCATTGATTCAGGTCATGATATGTTGTTTGGTGTTTTGATGAAGTAAACATGTTGTGAATCCTTTGATCTTTAGAGTGTGTGCATTAGCATATCATGTTCGATATTATAGTAGTACTCCATGACATAAAAAGACTGATTTTGACATTCTGACAAGACATTGAATTTTAGCAGGGGGAGTGGTCTACTGCCATGAGCCCATATTGAACAATCATGAAAAAGCACTTCATTCTATAACTACACCCCTAATAACATGAACTACTGATCGTAAGTAGGACCACACCCACCAGCACCTAAATGGCATTGTAAACTACAGCCACACCCATCAATCAAATAAATTGCTGGTCAGGTGACCACACCCACTATCACCTAAATGTAAACAATTGATCGTAACCACACCCATCAATGGGATAAATTGCTGATCATGGGACCACACCCACTATCACCTAAATGTAAGCTTTTGATATGGTCACACCCATCAATCAGGAAAATTGCTTATCGTGTGACCACACCCACTATCACGTAAATGTAAACTATCAATTATGGCGACACCCACTTTCTGCAGATCCGGCTAATATAATCAAGCTGACGTTGACGTCAAAGGTATAATTTGCCTTTCTATACACCCCTGAGTTTGGAGGTTTCTCCTGAACAGCCTGGAGACGCACATTCATCAAACCAGCATTCTCATTCACTAGGTATTCATCGTGTTCAAGCCTCACAATCATCTCTGCAGCAAGTGAATGTAGATCCTGTCAGTGACTACCAGCCATGGCAAATGTTATTAGATTACATAACCTAGAACAGCATATAACACTATTGAGCATTCACCCAAAATGCAACACAAAATATTTGAAATTGTATGTGTCAACTGCGAAAGTCATTGTTAGGTATGTGCTACGTGAATGTCTCATAATATCATTATACTTCATCTAATACAGTAACTGTAACAAGATTGATACGGAAAAGCTACTAATTATCTCTTATGAGGGATTATTGCACAAAATACACATTAAGCTGCTGGATTCGGCCCACTGTTATATCCTTTGGATATACCGTATAGCGGGAAAATTTGGCGGGATTTCCCAAAAAGTTATTGGCGGCTTTTAAATTGGACAGATTTGCCTGAAAATATTCAGTCTTGGCCCTTTTCGCCATTGTTTCAGGCACTCAGAAGTGCCTGGTAGCCCTAACAGGACCATTCTCGGTGGCGTACTTCCCTATATATCTTTGCTCTGTCATCGATCAGGGTATAATCAGCATAGGAACCGCGTGTATCACTGCGTTTCTTTCCCACCATCCCATTTTCGTAAGGCATCAGAACTTGCCTCACATGTTCATTCACTTGCTCTGTTCTTTCTAGAAAGAGCGCTACATTCACGCTTGGGTCTTTCCTTTAGTAGATACTGCAAAAGAACCATGGTTGTACTATTTTATCGATGTTACACGATGAAATGGAACAAATTTTGACAGTTTTTAAATTTGGCGGATTTCCTGAAAACTGCCAAACCTCCAAACTAAAACCTCCGCCAATATTTCCCGCTATATAGTATATGACAGTAATACCATAGGAGATACATACAAATTTGGTCATTTCACAAATTTTATATACTATTAGGCACCAAAACTCATTTATGAAAAAATTGCTTGAATTACCCAGTACACTGTTGGAACTTGTGTGAAATTGTTGGAACACAAACTAACGATGATGTTTGTTTCACTGATGACTTCCCCACAGACAAGAGTGATGATGGCTATCACTAGTACTGATGATAATGCATAGCAGCATTAGGTACACACCTGCTAGTACCAAACACAATTCATTTCATGTAGTGATGTTCACAATTCAAAGGTTCATACGTTGCACTAGATCAGACTCACCATCATTGTCTTGAATGGCAACAAGAACCTCATCAGGAGAACATTTGGATAGAACTATCGGAGAAGGATTGTTTGGATCTTCTTCAAATGCAAAATTCAGTCTGAAATATTCCATCTTTTCAATAATGCTATTATCAACCAAAATTAGGCTCAATGTAGTAGACCCCCGTCCTAACCCTGGATTGAACTCAACAATTCCACCCTCAACCCTCTCATCACGAGGGCTGATGTAGTCTTCACCTATAGGGATGAAGTTCAGACGACAAACATTTACATTTGAATTTTGTACATTAGGAAGACTGAGTGTGCGATGGGAGTGATATACCAAATTGTACAAATGTTTCAAACGTACCATCAACAGCCTCCACTGTTTTGAATGGATGGTCAGGGGGAAAGACGGATGGGAATATCCTAGCTTTGAATGGCTGAACAAACTCTCCAGTTGCTTTAAGCTGTACAGTAACACTATTGCCTTCCATCCCATTATATTCATTCTTTGCAAAGCAAACTTCAAGCACTGTGTACAAAAGAGTGAAAAGGTGCATCCATGGTGGGACCTTCCAGTCTACATAGGTGAATAGGGCATGCCTAGCTATCAAACTCACCATCATTATCCTTGATACAGATGGTCAACGTGTCAGGATCCTTGACATTGATACCGCGTGTACCAAACGGTCGCAGAATGAGGCAGATGAAGCACTCGGTTGGTTCACTAAGGAGATCATTAGTAATGTTTATTGTCATCACTGTGGATTTACTTTCTGAGGACTGAAGGTCAGAAAACTCAACAGAATGACTATTTGGGTAAGCATCCGTCTCATTAGTCCTCACACCCGACACTAGAAGGGAGAGAAAACAATCTTGAAAGTATTAACACATACAACACACTACAGAGAATATGAATAGGTTCAATTCTGAGGTAATTGGGAGAACAATATACATATACACCTGGTTTATCTCATGTGCAATTATCTGAATACCTTGCTTATCCAACACTTCTATCTACCTATAGGTAGGTATTTATGAGTACATGTGTCCAGTCACACCTTGTTTATCTGACATTCACCTATCTGAAAACCTATTCATCCAACACTCCTTTGCATGGGTTTACTTTACTGAGGTGTGGACAATGTACTCTGATTCATTCAACACAAGGTTTATTTTCTGATACATTTTCATGTAAAACATGGCCATATAAACAAGGTCCCACAGTGCATAACCTTTCCTGAGTCACAGGCAAACAGCTAACATAACTGAATGTGTTCCTATAGAGCCCTCCCCACTGAGGTTAACATTGAGTAACAGAAGTAAATCCTCCAGGTACTAGACATCCACACTGGTACACACACAGCACAAAGGTGTTCCACCATTCACCTTTTGCCTGGACAGGGAAAATGTCTAAACAGGTCACAGTGACACTAAATCGAGTAGTATAGACACCCTCAGCATTCAACTGTAGAGAGATCACTCCCGTACCCTCAATGACCATCAGACTGTCTTTCGGAAAAGAAATTTCAACCTCTGGTGGATGTAATAGCAAATTTCATGTTAAAATACCACATGTATCCACACACAAATACATATACACACATTTCCACACACACACACACACACACACACACACACACACACACACACACACACACACACACACACACACAGACACACACACACACACACACACACACACACACACACACACACACACACACACACACACACACACACACACACACACACACACTGACCATCATTATCATTTATACAAACTCGTGTTGAATCAGGACTGCCCAGCATTGCCTCAACCCCAGGGGGGATCATAATCCTGACAGTGAAGCACTCCAGAGATTCCCATGCATTGTCGTCTGACAAGAATATCAAAACTATAGATGAGTTTGTCTGTCCAACAGTGAAATGAGCAAGTGTTGTGTTTCCAGGAGGATTGGCCACCAAGGCATAGTCAGTCAGATGAGCTGTGCACAAAAGAAAATGGAAACAGTTACAGCAGTTGATACTGTTCTTAAAGTTCAATGAGTGAGGTAATGTGTACTGTGCTAGTGTCTGGCTTTGGGCTGGTTACACACTTGCTACAGGCTGGCTACAGACTGGCTACAGGCTGGCTACAGGCTGGCTACAGGCTGGCTACAGGATGGCTACAGGCTGGTTACAGGATGGCTACAGGCTGGTTACAAGCTGGCTACAGGCTGGCTACAGGCTGGCTACAGGCTGGCTACAGGCTGGCTACAGGCTGGCTACAGGCTGGCTACAGGCTGGCTACAGGCTGGCTACAGGCTGGCTACAGGCTGGCCGCAGGCTGGCTACAGGCTGTCATCAACCTGACATTGGCACAGTAACAAACAGACATGAGACACAATCACTCTGCAGACATGTACTGCATGGCTGTACAATGTTTGAAAGAACAGTACAACACTTACTAGCTGTAAGTGGTTCCACCATAACCTCCACTGAAAAGTTACCATTGAACGTGCCAATTGCAATGAGATGAAAGGAGAAGATGTTTCCTTCGCTCCCTATCATATTTGTCCTCTCAAACGCTATGGTTGGAACAGCTTTAGAGGAAATAGTTTTTAACGGTAATTGTTTATACGAGTTTCAGCATGTATGCTTGTGTGTGTGTATGTGGTGTGTGGTGTATATGTTAGTGTGTGTGTACTTGGATGCATGCATGTGATGTGTGTGCTTAGTGCAATACTTGAACCTATTGCATGATACCGGTAATGGAGTAATAGTGTCTGTTTGGAGTTGCATTGCAGACAACAATGTATGTACGTAGATTGCATACCCTCCCACAACAACACACTAACATAGCTTGTGTTATAGCTATTCCCCTCACATCTCTAACACCATGAAGTTCAGCTAGGTATGAGAAGACTGTCAGAATATAACTTACAATCCCTATATCAACAGCAGTAATTGCTCATGCAATACACACAGTATGTACTGTCTGCAGCTGTTGATATAGGGGTTGTTATATTCCAACTTGCTACTCACTCTGGACTTCCGACCATTAATCATTTTAACTTTTGCCACTTTAACTAGGTTCTCTCGACTTGTTAGTAGTCTTCTTACTTATTAAATCAGCTGAGAACAACTTCTAATTGCCTTTTTGGTTTAATGCTTGTCCATAGGCGATATTGTGCAAAACTGTAATGCATGTGTGGAATGGGGCCGCCATTTTGTTTTCACCTCATCCCTACATATTGGGTGCTATTGTACTGAGGCTCAGAGTGACTCTGATATTGGATGCTAGCTTTGCATGATCACCTTTTCCCAGAACACAGTGAATGTCTCTGTGACCACCATAACGATACTATTATCTGCATATGTGATTCCAAGTAGAAGTTCTGCAGCTTTTGTCATGTTAGCTACAGTATATACAGTATATCACCATTCATATCTCTGCATTGTAAAAACACCAATGGAGATATTCCACTATCATTGATGGATTTTATGAATTGTTACCCCATGCAATTACCTCTGAGAATTAATTATCTGTGGATTAAATCCTACTGTAGCTTCCACATGCACTTGGCAATTACCACCAAGAATTATTAACACGTAAAGTATATACTAACAGATACATGCAATGATGAAACTTGGAATATAAATGCCATGTAAAATAAGGACTAGAGGTCAAGAAACCTAAGTAATTTCCCTATGTGTAAACATGTTTTTTTATGCTTGAATGCTCACGCATGTCAGGTTGCAACCACTTTATGCGAACTTATTTTTCATTTCAGGTGATTCAGGTGAGGCTTACTAAGTAGGGTTACCTCATTATAATCGAATTACATTTCATAATACAATTAAATGCATGTATTCTGTTTCTTTGCAGACCTGAACACCCTGGAAATTGGGTCCCTCGGCCATTTCACCAAGGAAGCAATTACTGCCTTTAATACCAGCATCAAGACACATGCAGAACAGATGATCATGGTGATACAAATCTACTACACAAATTGAGCAAGATCACTATAGTATGCTCGGTTCACATTCTCAAAGCAAGATGTAGCAGCAACTGGAACTCAAATACACCTATAACTCATATTCACTAGCCATCTAATTGCTGTGATTCTCAACTAGTACACATCCTATCCCACTTGTCTTTTGTTTCATTTTGACTTCCGGTAGGTAACACTCGTCCAATAATAATTATAGATATACGCTGGAACCTCTCTATTAAGGACACTTTGGGACGTTCCTTAATACAGAGGTTTCCTCAATTTAGAGGTCATTATATACACTTCAGTACTACACTTGGACACAGAATGGTGTCCTTATTACAGAGGTTTCCACATTTCAGAGGTTTGTAATAATATAGAGAGGTTCAACTGTATATAAAAATTAATGTGTTCCTACGCGTAACAGCTAATAAATTTATATTATAATTTATATTGCGCGAAAACAAGATGGCCGATTTCGAACGCCGACTATTAGAAATTGGGCTAGAATTCGTGCGCTGAAGTTCCGCCGAACGTAATAACTTCATCGAAGGTTCTTCTGAACCTAAGAAAGACGCCCAAGTAACTCGAGTGCGGGAGCGGCGTCCCACGAGTTTTTAAACTCGAGTTACTTGTTTCTTTTTATCTGTTTCATCACACTGCTTGCCAGGCATCCCTTCTAGTTGAATGCTGTTCTTGCTT